>JAGXJF010005529.1:0-121199 GCA_019208055.1 Stipa capillata | reverse complement strand
GCCACTAGTACTTTGTTATTAGTGGCGTCCGTCTCTGATGACACGCCACTGATAATCTGAGCAGATACCAGTGGCGTTGCTTTTTGGAGGAACGCCACTAATAAGCTTTCATCTATAAGGGGGTTCTGCACTAGTGTGTGATTCTTGTGAGGAAATATTTGAGAGAGAAAGAGGTTGAACAATAAATAGTTGAGCATCAAACAAGAGTTCATCTCCAAGCTGAACTGATTGAAACATGTTACAATTGGAGATTGGTGTCTCCTAGACGGCTAGAAGTTGCTTGGGAGCCTTCAAGAATTGTAAAGTGCATCAAGAAGTTTGTGAGGATTTGGAGCTTGCCTACCACAAGGTGAAGAATGAGTCCATTGTTGAAACCTCCAAGAATGAGTGTCCACCTCAGTTGAGGTCCTTTGAAATTTTGAAAAGTCCGACTGCGATGTCAAAAGCTGAAGGAAACGTTCTGACCACACCTTGCCAAGGCTACTCATAAGCTCAGAGGGTCTAGGTTCAAATCGGAACCTCCATCATTCATTTCTGTCTATTGTGCTCTACAAGTCGGAACCTCCGGGTTTTGCTGAAAGTTTTGAGATCTATTTCTAGACAGGCAATGTAGCCGTTGCTTTCAAATGTCGGAACCTCCAAGTTCCATCTCAGAAGTTCTGAGTTCCGCGCTTTTTGCACCAATGGTTAGTTTTTTAGGGGTTGTCTATATATACACCAAAGCCTCTTTCCACACCTAATTATTTGCAAAATCATCCATCTGCTCTCCTAAGTGCTACTCCACATGTCCTCAAGCCCAAGTTGTGATTCTTGTGAGGAAATATTTGAGAGAGAAAGAGGTTGAACAATAAATAGTTGAGCATCAAACAAGAGTTCATCTCCAAGCTGAACTGATTGAAACATGTTACAATTGGAGATTGGTGTCTCCTAGACGGCTAGAAGTTGCTTTGGAGCCTTCAAGAATTGTAAAGTGCATCAAGAAGTTTGTGAGGGTTTGAAGCTTACTTACCACAAGGTAAAGAGCTACCACAAGAGAAGAAAATCTTTGCATCAGCAAGCTTCTTGAGGAAATAGCACGATTTTGTGTCGGCATCGATCATTGGACTACTTAGTGTTTCCTTGCAATCCTGCACATTTTTTCCTACTTGTTTTGATCACTAGCATGCTAGATTTTGCATATGACTACTTAGTGTTTTAGAATACTTGTGTAAAAAGTAATTTTAGGTCATAATTTTAACCTCCTATTCACCCTCTTCTAGTCGAGACACTAGATCATTTCATAGGGCTGTAGAGCATTCGAGTCGTACAGCAACGTGGCGTGTGTGTGAGCGGTGGATGCCAGGGCGGTGACCTTGGATAGTGGTGTAGGCAGGCTTCGCAGGGCGTGGATGAGCATATGGACCCTGGGATGGCAGCCCCAGGAGTAGGTGCGGTGCGCAGTACATGCATCGGCGTGGGGGCTGGGTGGTGCCCTGTCGTCATTCGTTGTTGGTGGTTGGGTGCGGTGATCAGGGTGAAGACCTTGTCCCAACTTTTTTTTGTCGGTGTCGGCGATGGCAATACTCTTGGACTTTGTTCCCCTCCTTGGAAGCGTCATCATGGAGCTCTGGCGCCTTCCCCACTCTTGGGGTCTTGGGTTCCTGGACGAAACTTTAAGATCCGGTCATGGATCAAGTGTCGACGACGTCTTTAACGTCACTCCCTTGTTGAAGGCGTCCCCTTTGGGGACCCTGACCTCGGTGCGAGGCCGGTGGTGGCATGACTAGCTTTTTACTTTCGATGTGTCTTAGGCCTAGTTAGGCTAGGTGATTGTTGGGGTTTTTGCTCA
Source organism: Stipa capillata (assembly GCA_019208055.1). Lineage (NCBI taxonomy): Eukaryota > Viridiplantae > Streptophyta > Magnoliopsida > Poales > Poaceae > Stipa > Stipa capillata. The sequence continues at coordinate 119,371 of JAGXJF010005529.1, read as the reverse complement.
TATTTCTCTTAGTAAACTGAGCTTTCTAAGACTTTCGGTCCAATTTCTTTTATAGAGTCAATTCTCTTTTTCTTGCAGGAGGTTTCTGATTTTTGTGAGGTTTTTCAGAAAAAGATATACAGAAGTGTCACATACATCCTACTCCTACTATTTAAGCAAGTGGAAGAAGAGAATGCCACAAGTTGCACTAAACTGCATGTTGGACTGGCTTGTTTTATTGAGCTTGCTGGCTCCAGTTCGATTGGCATTTTATATTCCACACAACATTTTCATCCGCAAGTTGGATTGTGTAGTTGACCGAGTGATGGATCAGAGTTGCTTGACCGTACGTGTACATGCGGTCGCTTAGCCTGATTGAGTGCTTACAGGTACAGCCTGATTGCCATGTCCCAAATAGAGAAAAAGTCAATAACCCAACGAAAACAAAAGAATATATAGAAAGGACATGAAACATGTCGTGTCCCCGTTAAACGTGGCCACGGGAGTCTTCAATACTATTATTCTAACATGCGCGTGTGCTGTCTCGTTATTATGCAATTGTGTCGAGTTCGTCAATATTGCACCCTAAAATGAGAAAACAAAGCATATCCTATATGCCTTAGGAACGGTTCTATTTCAGGAAGACTAGACTCCTGTAGCGTAACATATATGGTACTAGCTACATCAATTTCAACAAAATTCTATGTACAACTACAAGAGCCAGTGATATTATTGCCAGCTCGATCATATTGTTTTGATTGTTATGTTTCTAACTAAAACCAAGAACCGTTTAAAAAGAAAAATAAAATAAAATAGGGAGTAATCCGCATGACGGTGTCTGTGGTTTTCGCCTTGTTTCTCCCTAACCAACAAGGCACCTGTAAACATTGTGTCTTCTTAGTGAGAATGCACTGTCATGTTCCCGAAAAAAGAAAAGAAAATACAAACGACTCTTGATCGAATAGATCACAACTTCGCAATCTATCCAATGAATTCCCGGTCAGTTAGCCTAGATTGGCTTCAGGCCGGCTAGGTTTCCATGGATCCGAGTGGACCTATATATGATGGAACAAGATCGGGCCATGCAGCAGTCAACGGGCCATTGATTTGCAACTCAACTCTCTTGTCTAATCTCATGTTACTCTTACCAAAGTACATCTGCACATAAGTATGTATAGGATGTTTGTATTCCACGCGCGCGGTTGCGCCAGCACCGTCGGATCTAGAATCAACAGCCAAGATCACATATTTTCGTGTGAAGTCGTCCATGCGTTAACTGCTCATGTGTTTGGTACTATGAGGTTCATCTTAGTCGTTGATTCTCGCGTCATGCTTAATTTGATGTATACATATATGGTAGGAAGCAGGTGTGAAACCATGAGCTGAGCAGTGACTAATTGCATTTGAAGAAGTACTGAAATAAATTTACATCAACCTAAAAAAAATAGTTAACGCGGTAGATTTTTGTGAATTTCTTTTGCAGGAACGCCAGTTCCTGGTGACCTGGTCAAGTTAATTAAGTGAAACCGTGCTTCCTTTAACAAATCGTTTAATCAAATTAAAATCATGCAACCATCCACGCTACAGGTGTGCATATAGATAGATAATTACCATTTGCAGATATAAGCCAATGGTACTATAAAAATATACATGCCTCGTAGCAAGCTAGCTAAATGATGAGCTTCGGAGACAGAGTCAGAGTTGAATGAATAACATGGTCAACTATACTGAATTTGTCGCATTGGAATCAGGAAAAGTCTTTGTCATAGTAGCAGTATTACAGACATGTATGGTTTATAGCCATATTTTGTCAAATTTTATCACATGTGTGCATGAGAATTGTTTGTGGTATCGTTTGTTTTACTGATACAGTTGTGATACGTCACACTTTTTCCCTATGAATTTATTTTTTTGCCAAACTTCGCTAAAGTTGTGGTGATCAATTTATTTACCACATTTTCTATGGCTTGTCACAATTTAGTAAGAAAAGTGTGACAAAGTTCGACTATCAACCAACCATGACCTACATATCATGTCATGGACGTTATGACTAGATGACAGGTATTTGGGCCAGATCAGCAACGAAATTAACAATGAATTGCTGATTGGGATTAATTACAAGGGATGCAAGCTGGAGTACTGACCAAATGCCGGTACAAGTCTTAGAGTATAAGTACAACTTATTTGTACTATTATTGTGTTGGTAGTGCAAAATAGTCTAAATTTGGATGCAACTTGGCCAGGTAAGCAAGCTAATTTTTTAGAAAAATAGGGGTGATGAGCAAGCTAATTTGCAGACAGCAAAAATGGGAACTATTGTTGACTTGCATAGCTGAACACAAAATTGTAGGCAATAACAAAAAAAAAGTGTAATTTGGGTATGTGCCTTGTGGTGGTGGGCTTGTCATTCTCATGTCTTGGTCATTGTTTCCCTAATCAAGCAACTATGAGTTAGCTAATCAATTAAACAATTACTTATTAGGCCATGTCCGATGCATGGTAGCCCTAGACGGTGGTTCCGTTATGCACATATGCATAACACATTAAGGACATGCAACATCCAAGCTCGTATCCACCCAATGCATGATTGCTTCAAATGGATCAACAAAAATATGAGAAATTAGATAGAATCCTTGTTTCCAAGGATTGGGATCTGCTTTTTTCCCCTTGCTGTTGTTCATGCAAGCTCGTATCCACCCAATGCATGATAGCTTCAAATGGATCAACAAAAATATGAGAAATTAGATAGAATCCTTGTTTCCAAGGATTGGGAACTGCTTTTCCCCCTTGCTGTTGTTCGAAAACATCCCAGGGTTGTTTCTGATCATAATCCGTTGATTTTGGATACGTGTCTGCATCTTATTAAGAGGCCTTGGGAGTTTCGCTTTGATCGTTCTTGGATTCATCATCCGGAATTTCTTGATAGAGTTCAGAGGGTTTGGGATGAACCTGTTTTTGTTACTAAGGGCCTGTTTGGTTGGGCTGTGGTTGTTGACAAAGCTGCTGTTGGCTGGTTGTCTGAAAAAGCTGCTGTGGCTATGGGAAAATGAATATATGGCTTTTGATTGATCTAAAGCATCTACAGCATTTTGGAAAATGAGCACTGAAGCTTCAGCACATTACAAAAAACTGGCAGGAGGCAGCTTTTCTAAACAGCTGAATTTACACTGCAAAGCCCACAGCTACTATTGGCAAAAACTGCTGAAAAGCTAACCGTTTGATTGGGCTGCAGCTTTTTCCAGTGAAAAGCTACTGAAAAGCCCAACCAAACACCCCCTAAAAGCCATATGTTCATTTTCCCACAACCACAGCAGCTTTTCCAAACAGCCAGCTAACAGCAGCTTTGTCAACAGCCACAGCCCAACCAAACAGGCCCTAGATAGATAGCACAGTACATGCTTCATGATTTATGGCCTTTGGCTCTTGCAGGCTGATCAAAGCAGATGTGGGATTCGCGGACCGAGGCAGTCGCCACGTCCGCGACGCTACCTGTCACGACCTCAGAGCACGATACCTCCATAGTCAGGGGCTATTTGGTTCCTAGCCACATCTTGCCACACTTTGCCATATCTCAAGTTAGGCAAGTTTGACCAAGTTAGGTGGGTGTTTGATTCTAGCCACACCTAAGACAAGATTCTTTTTGTGAGAAATAAGCCCCACATGTCATACACACAAAAAGTGTGGCAAAATTCCCTTAGGCAAGTGTGGCGTACCCGGTTTTACGGCCGGATAAGCTCATTGTGTTTCCTGTACTGGTCCCATGATCAGTAGCCAGTACACACAAACATCTTGATAGCATTGTCATACGTCAACGATTTATTACACAAATAGGCCATTATGGTCCTTTTTACACAACATGGCCGGAAGGCCAAATTTAAACAGCAGCGGAAGATAATAAACGTAGATAGACCCATCAATATGCCAACCCGACAGGCAACTGACTGGGGAAATGCCTTAGCCTTCGTAGTCACTGTCGTCGTCATCGGAGAAGGCCTCTTCTTCTTCTGGCCAAATCAACAAGCCAGGTGAGTATATGGAATGTACTCGCAAGCAATCAACCCGGGAAGAATGTATACGGAAGTATTTCATGCAAGATAGGGTTCAAGGGAGAAGCTCTAGCCTAAGTTGGAGGTTGTGCGGAAAAGTAAGTTTTCAATGTAAATATGAATAATAGATTCGAAGGCATTATTTGGAAAAACTCCACGGCATTGCAAGATAGTAACTCATCTCAACGCATCGAGTAGTCACTGCTACTCGGCTAACTTCCTAATGCCGTTAGTTCCATCTATCAATGGGGCTCCATCTATCCTCGGATAGCTCCATTCGCCAATCAATAGCTCCACCTAACCGGCATCTAGGTTTTACAGTCCCGGATCGTATGGTCCTTCACCACCCGACCAATACGGCCGGAGACCTTTCACCTGCAATTCCTTGCCACCTCAACATGGCCTTAATTGCACACTGTGGACACGTCATGCCCACGTCCTTAATCCCATTTCCCAGCTTTCACAAACAGCCTTGGTCTAACCAATGTGTGGCCTTACCAGTTCATGTCCATGACCGAGGACGCGGCTATTCGAATAGTTTTAACACTCTGCAGAGGTTGTACGGCTTTACCCACAAGATGTAAGTTACCCTTGCCGCCAGGGCCCGGTAAACACATCCCAAGAGATGTGCCGGCAGAGGTACTACAACAAGGTTTTCACCCGCTTCCATGTCAAAGTTGAACCCGCTAGACAAGATCTACCCAACTCCGTTTGTGCCCAGGCAGCCTGACACCACAACCCGGAGCGGACTTGTCTTTGTGTCGGAACTCTACCCGCATTCCACGTGGAGTCCCTCTAGAGATATCAATCTCACTAGCACAACCCCATACTTCCCACGGGTCCAAACTCTAACACTTGCCGGGCTAATACACCAGGACCTTCCCATAAAGGTCATGTGGACGTACGGTATGGAACCGGTTTAGCGGCACTTAGGTTCGGTCCTTAAGCGATTCGAGCAAGACTCCATTCCATCACACAGCATCCCTGTAGCTTCCGGCTACTTCAACATCACCCGTACACCCTTACATCTCTTGCCCGAATCAAAAACCATCTCCATTCTCTTTCCGAATCATTGCCCCGGACGGCACTGCCGGCCGAGGGTTTTATTCCCAAATCCCAAAGGGGTGTAAGGTAACTAGTTTCAAAACAATTTTAAGTTCTAAGCGGGGCTAAGCAGGGCTAACGCCTATAACCCTAATTACCTTGCCGATACTCCAGTGATCGACAGTTAATGCTAGGGTTACAAGGGTAGGGATTACGGACCTGGGCTAATGCACCTACCAGGGAATAACTACTCTACATGAAATATCGGAGATAACACATAGCATGCACTTTCGCAAACAAAATAATAATACTTTGCAATTATAGGATTCGACATGGTCAAAGGGAAAATTGCTTGCCTGGCAGTTCCGGATCCTGTTCTCGCTCTTGACGTGAAGGTGACCCTGGGTCTTCCTGACGCACGTACGGCACTCCCTCAACTACATGTCGAAGAAATCGGCAAGTGAAAAGAAGGAACAACAACTCCAAACAATTCCAGTAAAAAGATAGCATGCATGCGTGGCACATGAAATGACGATTACCCTAATCAGGTAGTAATAATCGTGTCGTTAGGGTTTACTGTTCCAACAGGTGCTCGTATGATCTCATGAGTGCTATAGCTATTTAGAAAACATGCCCGATTGAATTTGATGACGTGTGGGTCGTGTCGGCATTATCTTTGGACGGGTGGCAGACGGCGGATGGCACGGCCTTGCGGCCAGGGCGTGCTGTGACAAGTTCGGGCTCGGGACAAGACGGCTCGGGGGCGAGCTGAGACCACGGCAGGGGGAAAAGAAGGCTAGCAAGGGCTGCGGCATGCCCCGGTGTGGAAGATAGCCAGCTAACCGGCGGGCGCCGCGGAGCGCCACTGTGCAGCGGCATGGGGCATGCCAGGGCGCGGCCAGCGCGCGTCCGCAGCGGCATTGGGTGCCCTAGGACGTCTCGTCGGGGCTTTCCACGCGGCACCTTGTCACAGGGCATCGGGTGGACGTGTTCAAGCTCTCCAGGAAAGTTGGGCACCGAACGGTACCATTTGGCTGTGCAACTCTCAAAGGTCGATGCTAGACATAGTGTAGAATCTCACTGGGGGATTGGACGTGAGCTGCCATGGGAATTTGGGAGAGAGGGCAGGTTGAGCAAATCGAGAAAAGGTCTCACAGGTGGTTTGGCAGCATTTGGTAAAAGTTTTCTCGTGATTCCATGTGACTGAAGATTTCTGGCGCAAGTGTTTGATACGGGTTATTCTAGGTTTTTGCATACAACTTGCTCATGTCTTTACAGATTTGGGCTTCTGGTGAATTAAAGATCATCGTGTGATTTTATTAGGATTTTTGGGGACATAATGCTAGGGGTTGTAGTACAATGCTCCTTTTAATCCTAAAATTTATTAATTTACTTTACTGATATTTTTGTATTGGGCTTTATCATTTTATGTTACAAATGAGTTGGTGATGGTGTTAGGATGTCCCATAATTTGTTTCAGAATTTTCGAAAAGGCCGGGAAGTGTTTTGTTTTACGATTAGGGTTTCGGATGAGTTAGAATTTAAATACGGGGAAAATGGTCGGGAGTTAGGGTTAGGGTTTTTCGGAGTGCGGCAGGGTGATGTGAGTGCATGGGAACTCTCGGAAGTCCTTATCCTCGAATTAGGGTTGGTCGGTTTAGGGGTGCCGTAGATGCACTGACGTATACGGCGTATACGCAGCGTTAGGGTTTTAGCTCGGGGTAGTGCGTGTGTGCGTGTGTGCGTGTGTTGATTCCATGCTCAGCTATTGGGGTTATGCCACATGCGATGATATGCCGTTAATGCATGTTTTGAAAATTGGGATGTGACGAACCTACCCCCCTTAAAGGGAATCTCGTCCTCGAGATTCATCGGCTTGGAATAGATGAGGGAACTTGTTCATCAGAAAATCTTCTCGTTCCCAGGTAGCTTCCTCTTCCGTATGATTAGCCCACTGAACCTTGTGGAATTTGATGCTCTTATTCCGGGTACGTCGTTCGGTGCTTTCCAAGATCTTAACAGGCTGTTCTTTATAAGTGAGATCTTTGTCGATACTTAAATCCTGGTATTGGACTTGTTTTGCTGGTGGCTTTAGACACTTCCTTAGCTGGGATACGTGGAACACATTGTGAACTTCGGTCAACTCTGGAGGCAATTCTAACTGATATGCCACTTCACCTCTTCTTCCTTCGATCTTAAACGGTCCAACATATCGCGGGGCTAACTTGCCTTTAACGCTGAATCGCTGCGTTCCTTTAAGTGGTGTTACCCGTAGGTATGCGTAATCTCCTGGTTCAAAGGTGACATCTCTCCGTTTAGGGTCGGCATAACTCTTCTGCCTTGACTGGGCTGCCTTCAGTCGGTCTTGGATGAACCTTACTCGCTCTTCTGCATCCTGCAGAATGTCTGTGCCGAAAATTTTTCCTTCCCCTGTTTCTGACCAATTTAGGGGAGTTCTACACTTCCGTCCATACAATGCCTCAAACGGAGACATCTGTAAACTCGCTTGATAGCTATTATTATACGAGAATTCTGCATAAGGCAAACTATCTTCCCAACTGTCTCCATAGGTCAGGGCACAAGCTCTTAGCATGTCCTCCAAGATTTGATTTACTCTTTTCGTTTGCCCGTCGGTCTGGGGGTGGTAAGCGGTACTAAAGGATAAGCGGGTTCCCATTGCTTCATGTAGTTGTTCCCAAAATCTAGAGGTGAATTGGGTACCTCGGTCTGAGATAATTCTCTTCGGCACTCCATGAAGGCTAACTATTCGTGCAAGGTACAGCTTAGCTAATTGGTCTCCTCGGTACGTTGTCTTGACGGGTAGGAAATGAGCTACTTTCGTCAACCGATCTATAATGACCCAAATAGAGTCATTCCCTTTTCTTGTTCTCGGGAGTCCGACAATGAAGTCCATTCCGACTTCGTCCCATTTCCACTCAGGTACCTTGATGGGTTGTAATAGTCCTGCGGGCTTCTGATGCTCCGCTTTGACACGTTGGCATATGTCACATCGAGCTACGAAACTTGCTACTTCACGTTTCATTCCATGCCACCAAAATCTTTCTTTAAGCTCCTGGTACATTTTGGTACTTCCAGGATGGATAGATTATCGGGACTCATGTGCCTCTTTCAAGATTAACTCCTTGAGTTCTTCGCTGTCTGGTACGCATAGTTGATCCTTAAACCATAAAATACCTTTACTGTCTTCTCTGAAATTTTCTGCCTTTCCAAGCTTTAGCTTCTCCTTGATGCCCTCAATGCTTTTATGTCCTCTCTGGGCCTTCTTAATTTGTGTCGTGAGGGAAGGGGCTATTTCTAGGTTGGCTACGAATCCTGTTTGGACCAAACCTAGATTAAGCTTCTCGAATTCTTCGTGCAACTTGGGTTGAGTTTTCTGTATTAACGCATTCAGTGTGGCTGGCTTCCGGCTAAGGGCATCGGCCACAACGTTTGCTTTACCGGGGTGATAATGGACTCCAAGATCATAATCCTTAATCAATTCCAACCATCTTCTCTGTCTCATGTTAAGGTCCGATTGAGTGAAGATATACTTCAAGCTCTTGTGATCCGTGTATATTTCGCAGCGATTACCAATGAGGTAATGCCGCCAAAGTTTTAGGGCATGGACTACTGCAGCTAACTCTAAATCGTGAGTGGGGTAATTCATCTCATGTGGTCGCAATTGTCTTGAGGCGTAGGCGACTACTTTTTCGTCTTGCATGAGTACACAACCTAGTCCGTGTCTGGAAGCATCACAGTACACGTCAAAGTTTTTGTGTAGGTCTGGTAAGGTCAGTACTGGTGCGGTAGTCAATCTTCTCTTCATTTCCTGAAAACTTTCTTCACACTTCGGTGTCCAGTCGAACTTCTGCTCCTTTTTGAGCAACTGCATCATGGGTCTAGCCAGTTTTGAGAATCCTTCAATAAAGCGGCGGTAATACCCTGCTAGACCTAGAAAACTGCGGACTTCGGTTACCGTCCTTGGTGCTTTCCAGTCAAGGACATCCTTGACCTTGCTAGGGTTGACGGCTATTCCTCCCGCGGACACTATATGTCCTAGAAATCCTACTTCTCTTAGCCAAAATTCACACTTGCTGAATTTGGCGTACAACTGATGTTCCTTGAGCTTTTCCAAAACTGCACGCAGGTGCTGCTCATGCTCCTGATCTACTCCAAGTCCGATTAGGATGTCATCAATGAATACTACCACAAACTTATCCAAGTATTCCATGAACACTTTATTCATCAAGTTCGTGAAATACGCGGGGGCATTAGTCAAGCCAAAGGACATGACAGTATACTCATAGAGTCCATAGCGGGTGGTAAAGGCGGTCTTCGGTATGTCTTGCTCACGGATTTTCAGTTGGTGGTATCCAGATCGTAGGTCTATCTTGGAAAATACTTAGGCTCCATTCATTTGGTCGAATAGGTCGTCAATCCGTGGTAGTGGGTATTTGTTCTTAATTGTAACTTCATTTAAGGCTCTGTAGTCTACGCACATACGGAGGGTCTTATCCTTCTTTTCCACAAATAGTACAGGTGATCCCCATGGCGACGAGCTTGGTCGGATAAATCCTTTGCCTTGGAGCTCTTCTATCTGTTTCTTTAATTCCTCTAATAGATTGACCGACAAACGATATGGTCTCTTAGCTATGGGTGCTGTTCCGGGTACCAAATCAATAACAAACTCTATATCCCGGTCTGGTGGCATTCCAGGCAACTCCTCTGGAAATACCTCAGGGAATTCTCGTACCACATGGACTTGGTGGACTTCCGGGGTTATCAATTGGTTAAGGGTGCTACAAGGGTCAGTCCGAGGTTTAGGGGAAAACTGAACTGTCTCCCCAAGGGCGTTGGTGAGTGTGACTGTTTTGGTTTCAAAATTTATGTTGCCCTTAAACTTGGGTAACCAATCCATTCCTAGGATCACATCTATGTCCTCTGATCTTAACACAATTAGATCGGCTAGGAATTCTACCCCCCTTATAAGGATGTGTACATCCCTACAACAATATCTAGCTTTAACTTTTGATCCGGGGGTTCGGACACGCATAGGTATTTTCATGAGGTGGACTTCCAATTGGTTCTTATCCACAAATCTTTTAGATATGAAAGAATGCGATGCTCCAGAATCAAATAAAACTGTTGCGGTTACGGTGTTAACAGGAAACGTACCCATGACTACGTCCTGTGCATCCTGGGCTTCCTCTGCGTCAACGTGGTTGGCGCGTCCCTTGCTGTAGGTCTGAGCTCCTTTTGATCCTTGGCTTCGTGTTGGCATCGAGTGGCCTTGAGTACGCTGGTTGGAGGGTTCCTTCTGCTTCTTGGGGCACTGGAAAGCAAAGTGCCCAGGTTCTCCGCACGAGTAGCAGGTTCGGGGCTTCTGGCTAGAGTTGTCAGCTGGGACAGGGTTGGTATTGCTCTTGGGGTAACCTTGAGTGTTACGGTAGCTGAATTGGGGTGCAGGCGGGGTAGCCTTGTGACGTTGCGGGATAGCAGTCCGAGGGACAGTCTTCTTCTCGTAACGAGGATGTTGGTGGGGCTCTCCTGAGGCAAAGTGCCTGTCACTCTTGCGCTTACGTGTATCAATCAGGCCTCGGCGTTTTTCCTCCACATTCAGGGCAGCGTTAACCAGTTGTTGCAGGTCCGTAAAAGTTTGTGAGGATAGCTGGTATTGAAGGATCTGTTGCAGGCCGTTCATGAATTTATCCGTCAAAGCCTGTTCAGAGGTCAGGTCGTCACCTGCATACCGGGTGTCGCGGGGATTTCGCGGCAATATCCATTTGTATTAGGTTTTGGGGGAATGTGTAAGGAAAATCCAGGTGGTGCATACAAGAGTTTTACCCAGGTTCAGGCCCTCCAATGGCGGAGGTAACACTCTACTCCTGCTATTTGTATTGAGTCTTGCGTGAAAGAAGTTACAAGAGGTTGAAGATGAAGCTAGTAAAAGCTCAGAGTTCAGCATCCAGCCCCTTCTGCATGGGGGGCTCGGCCTTATATAGGCCTACACGTCAGCCGACTCGATCACTCGGCTGAGCTACAGTAACTGTCCTAATTAACTGAGACATTTACATTTTGTAACCGTCCGAGTAACGCCAGTCTTCATCGTTGGACGAAACGCTTGTCTTGATGAACTGTAACGCCTGTCTTGATGGCACCCGGACGTTGTACTGTTGCAGGCCTTTCTTGGGCCTTCATCCGAGTGGGCCTACCCTGAGCTTGTTGGGCCGACTCGTGGTGTTGGGCCTACCCGGATGGGCTCCCCTCGTCAGTAGCCCCCGAGTGCTTCGAGGTCTCGACACGGATGCCAACTGACGAGCTGATTGTGCATGCCCGAGTCGCTGGTGGAGAGACCTTGATGGACTCCCCTGATTCCTGAAAAAAGGTTAGATTTGCGCTAAGTACTAGGAATTCGGTGATACCCGTGTTTTCCGGCTGGGGAATTCGGCTTGTGGCCTTCCGGGAGGTGTATCATGAATTTCGAGTGAATCCGAAATAGCGTCTGGCGTATCTGAGTGGACCATTGCCATCTTGTGCCCACAGGGGGGGAACGCTTTCGTTCTTCAGCTTCGAAACCGAGTCCTCGAACTCCGGCATTGAATCCCGAATCAATGAGCCATTTTGCGCCGCTGTGGCATCCGGTTCTGATTCAGGGATCATGTTGTCCCGTTGTGGATGCCGGGTTCGTCCTTAGCTTGGGTGTTGCCGAGTGACCTGCAAACCCTGTTGGGTCGGTCATCAGCACCCTTTCGCAGAGCCAGTCTGCTTCCGAGTTTGGCGGCTTGTGCGCCTCGGAATTGTTTGATGGAGTCGGTATAACCCGTGACGTGTCCCAATGGGCTAAGCCGACTGTTGATTCAACGCCTGAGCGCGATTCGACTCGGACTGAGACGAACCCGGTCGAAGCCGACTGGAGTCACGGCATCGTCTTGACTGTGATGTCGCATCAACATTTAATGCGCGCAGTCGGTTGGACAGAGTGCCGCAGCGCAATGATTTCGCCTCGAGTCCCGCACGAAGCGTGCCCGAGACATCCGCTGCTGCTCTGATTACGCGCGATGTCCGAGGCGATGATTCATCATGACCGCGCCCGAATCACGCGGGCGGCGTGCGCGGGATAGGGATGACGTAATGTCAGCCGGTCACGTCGCCTGGGACGCCGTGTTGTGGCGAAAAAGGCGCCCGAATCCCGCGGGTTCGCGCGCGCGCGGGACGGCAGTTGCCGCGGCGGTTTCCCGCCACGTCGGACGCACGACTACGGGCGGTTGGACTCCCTTGGCTATAAAAGGGGATTTTAGGGCTGCCGGGTTCTCATCTGCCTTCGTCTTCCTCGCGCTCAAATTCTTCGCCTCCAGAGCTCCGCCACCGCGTGTTCGTCCCCGAGAGAAAGAACTTGCTCGCCGCCGTCACTCATCAGCCGTCGATCATGTCTCGCGCCAGCAAGGGCAAAAAGACCGATGCTTCCTCCTCCGCCACCACCGCCGACGGGTGGAAGAAAGGGGATTGGATCCCATCGGTCGTCACCAACGAACTCCTCATCGGGTTCGCCAGCGTCGGCCTGCTGCCACCCCACACCATCAGCAACTGGCGGGCGCCGTTCCAGGAGGAGAAGCCTACTCCGCACGAGCACGAGCGCGTGATGATCGTCCCGTTCATGAAGCGGGGACTCAAGCTGCCGCCGCACGACTTCTTGCGCGGCCTCCTCTTCTTCTACGGCCTCCAACTTCACCACCTGAGCCCCAATGGCGTTCTGCACATCGCGTGTTTTATCATGCTGTGCGAATGCTACTTGGGGACTCGGCCTCATTGGGGGTTATGGAAGAAGATCTTCACGGTGAAGGCTCAACCCATCAAGGCCGGCGACCGACTGTCTGTCTGTGGGGGAGCCGGCATCCAGGTCAAAGCCGGCGCCAAGTACTTCAAGCTGCAGCTCCCGGACACCGTTCGGAGGTGGCAGGACGGGTGGTTCTATTGTCCGGATGAACGTACCCCGACTGGCCACGAAGGGCTTCCCCCGTATGCAGAAGGTCCTCCCGCGTGGCTGAAGCGTTGGAGCGCCAAGCCTTCCAGCGAAGAGATGCCCGAAGCCGACCGACTCCTGAAGAGGATCGCAAGACTTCAGGAGAAAGGGCTCACGGGCCCCGACCTCATTGCCACTTGGTTGACTCGGCGCATCCAGCCTCTTCAAGCCCAAGCGCATCCGATGTGGGAGTACTCGGGCGCACATGACTCAACAAGGGTGTCATCCGAGGATCTATCTGACGACATGTTCTTGGAGCTCTTCAAGAATTTGACAAAAGAACGAACCGGGCTCACCCGGGCGCCCAAAGTGATTCCATATTCGATTGCCAACCCTCCGCCGGCTGTAAGCGACTTGTACTCCGAGTCGGGCTCTTGAATTTTATTATTTACTTGCTTCTGCTAACACCGTCTTTTGATACTGCAGAACTACCTCAACTTCGACTCCATGCCGCCACTCCCGGAGCAGAACTCGGCTCCGGCAGCGTTGGACAACGCGGAAGTCGACGAGGAAGCCCCCGAGGGAGGCATCCAAATCGACTCGGATTCCGAGTCGGGAGGGTCCTACGAAGTCGTCAAGCGGAGCCGTGACGACGACGCATCCGGATCCCAGGCCCCGCAAGCAGGGGCGGAGCCGGCTGCAGCGGAGCCGGCTGCCAAGCGGGCCCGAGCAGCACCTGCCGGCTCCGACGCACAAGCTCCGGCTCCTGCACGAGCCGCACCCGCCGGCCGTGTGGCACAGGCTCCGGCTCCCGCGCGAGCCGCATCTGCCGACCGCGTGGCACCGGCTCCGGCTCCTGCCGCTAAGCCGAGTGCGCCTCAGCCGGCACTCGCCGGTTCCTCCGGGGGTCCGCCCGCCCCGGGGAAGCCGAAGAAAAAGATGATCCCCACCACCACCAGGTACGAGTCCTTTTGCCTCATGCCCCAATCGAAGTAGGTTAGAAGGCACTGAAGTCGGTTTTGCTTTTTGCGTTGCAGAGTCCAGAAGAAGCTCTCCGACAAAGGAGGCTCTTCAACCGGCACACCGGCGGCCCCGACTCCAGTCCTGCCGCCAGAGTCGGATCCACCGACTCCGGCTACAACCGAGCCCAGCGCTCCGACGTCAGCCATCCCCGCTGTGGCAACGGAGTCGGCTACGGGCACCGCGCCATCCGCGCCTCCAGCTGCGGCCGAGCCCAGCGCACCGGCGCCAACCGTCTCCGCCATGGAAACGGAGTCGGCCACGGTTGCCGAATCCACCACGCCTCCGGCTGCAGCTACGCCAAGCGCGCCACAACCGAGTTCCCCCATGCCCCAGCCTGCCGCAGCTGGAAAGGAGGTCCCGGAGTCGGATGTGAGCGCCGGGTCTGCTAGAGCTCCGGCTGAGGACCCACAGTGCCAGCCAACTCCTGCCAGCAAGGAGACGACGGAGCCGACAGCTGCGGCCGGTACCGACTCCTCCGATCCGGCCAGCGAAGCCGGAGGCCAACTCGTCACCGAGTCGCCTCCAGTGGCCGAGCAAAGCCAGGCTCCAGCTCCGACTCCCGCGACTGAAGAGCCGGCGCTGGCTTCGTCGAGAAGCCTCGTCCCTGCGCTGCTGCTGCCGAGTTGCAGCACGGGGGACTTGGCGGCTGCGGCAGAAGCCACGGACCGCGTCGCCGCCCTCAGCTCCAAGCTCAGGGATTTCGCCGACGCGGCCAAGTCCTTGGCGGACTCGGCCGAGGTTCTCGAGACCTCCGTCGGGGTAAGTTTTTGAGCTTTGTTTTGTTCTTAACACTGGGAGCACGTTCAGTGCACCCAGTGGGTGTAGTCCCCGAGTCTCCGACCGACTGATTGAGTCGATTGGAGACTTATGAATTCGGGTACTAACAGATCTTTTCCTTGACCAGGCTACAATCCGACTGGGTGGAAACAGCCCGGTCCTCATGGAGAAGTACGCCACTCTCGAGAAGGCGTTGGCCAAAGAAAGGGACAAGAGTCGGCAGCTCGAAGAAAAGCTCGCCGCCCTCAAGAGTAAGTATCCGGGTCTTCAGTTCCTTTGCCCTTGAATTTTTTCTAGTTCTGACTTTATTGAGTCGGCAGGTATCGAAGCTGAAAATGCCCAACTTAAAAAAGAAGTGAACTCAAGGCTCCCGGCGGAAAGAGTCTCTAAAATGCTCGACGCCAAAGCGGCCGAGTATGAAGACAAAATGCGCGAAGTTCACGATCGACTGAAAGCCGCCACCCAGCTACAGTCGGAGCATGAAAAGCTGGTGAAGCAGTACGAGCAGTCGCAGTCGGCGAACAAAAAACTGCAGGCTTCCATCGACGACTTCTCCAGAAAGATGACCGAGTCGCAGGAGCGACATGCCGCGGTCATCACCGACTGGGAGAAGCACGAGAGAGAACTCTTAAGCCAACTTAAGAAGGCTAACGAGACTCTACTCGGTAAGCCCCCGAGTCCTTTGTTTGTCTCTTTTAGCATACTTCATTGTTCATTTCCTTTGCAATAATTTGTACCCAGATGCTTGCCCAGAGCTGGAGGAGCGAACAAGGCAGGCGGCGCTCTGACTCCGTGCGCTCTCTGACCCGGCGAGGTCGGCTCTCGACGCACTTTGGACACCCGAGCTGATGTCCGAGTGCGTCATGACTATGGAGGACCGACTCCTCCAAGTCAAGAGTTTGGTGCAGAACTTGAAGTCGGCTGCCCAAGGCCTCTGCACCAAACTCTGGCCCAGAGAAGAACCGGGTTCCAGCATCTTCGCCCTCGCCGACAAGCTCTCGCTGGGCCCGGCGGAGGTTGAAGAGTGGAAGGAGTCGGCAGCCCGCTCGGGAGCCGGCATGGCGCTGGCGATGGTGTTGGCACACCATCTCGACGCGGATGTTGACAGCATCTCCGCTGGTGCCCCCGTCGACGAGGAAGGCCAGTCGGTCAACCCTCTGGAGCTCCTTCCCCGAGTCCGCACCGCCGCCAACCGGATCGCCAACTTCACCGACCTAGAGGAGCGCATAGAAGCGACTCCAGAAGAATGAGAAAAAAATATCATGTAGTATCTCTCGGTATGCCGAGTAGGAAAATTGTAAAGACTTTTGCTTTGAATGAAAATGTCTTTTGATCCATTTTGATTTTTGCACAAGTTAATTTGCACAAGTTATTTGATTCGCGCAAGTTATTTGATTCGTCCACATTTGTTTTTTCCGCCGAGTCGGATCCTTTCGCACGCAGGCCGACCTTTAGCTTTTGCTCTTGCCAACCGGAGTGGGCCTTAGGTACCGTACGCGTTTACTTAGACGCTCGTGTAGAAACAAAGTTAGGAGATTCGAAATAACTTGCGGCCGAGTGAGAAATCACCCAGTGGGTTTGAGGTAGCTTTCGGGGACTGCCCGAAGTGAAGCTACTCGGTTTTATTAGACATAGCCCCCGGGGGTTGCCCAAAGGAACATAGATAAACAAAGTGCCTCCCGAGTGCCGCTCGAAGGAAACAAATGTTTATTTATAGTAAAACAATGAACTGTTTGAAGTACAAAGTTTAAGTGTAAAAGGGACGCAGCTGTGCAATGTTCCATGTCCGCTCGGTGATTGCGCCGGTTGCCGGGTCCTCCAGTCGGTACGCGCCGTTGTGCAACACATGGTTGACGATGAATGGACCTTCCCAAGGCGGGGACAACTTGTGCTTGCACGCCTTGTCTTGAATCAGTCGGAGGACCAGATCTCCTTTATTGAAGACTCGGCCCCGAACTTGCCGACTGTGGTAGCGGCGTAAGTTCTGCTGATAGATGGCTGAGCGCGAGAGGGCAAGTTCCCGCGCTTCTTCCAAGAGATCAAGGTCGTCTTGACGTGCCGACTCGGCATCCTTTTCCACGTATGCTGCGACTTGCGGGGAGTCGTGGAGGATGTCACTCGGCAGGACGGCTTCGGCTCCGTAAACCATGAAGAAAGGCGTGTAGCCAGTCGATCGGTTTGGAGTCGTCCTTAAGCTCCAAAGGACAGATGGAAGCTCATCGATCCAGGAGCCGGCGGCCCGCTGCAATGGGACTAACAACCGGGGCTTGATGCCTTGGAGAATTAGAGCATTGGAACGCTCGACTTGGCCGTTGGATTGCG
Organism: Stipa capillata; assembly: GCA_019208055.1. Taxonomy (NCBI): domain Eukaryota; kingdom Viridiplantae; phylum Streptophyta; class Magnoliopsida; order Poales; family Poaceae; genus Stipa; species Stipa capillata. The sequence continues at coordinate 102,220 of JAGXJF010005529.1, read as the reverse complement.
GATGAGCCACGGACGCATAGTCAATCCGAATCCCATGATCCCGGCAAAAGTGGCGGAAAACTTCAGCAGTGAAGTTCTTGCCATTGTCGGTGATGATGCTGTGGGGGACTCCGAATCGGAAGATGACACCCTTCATGAAGTTGACAGCAGTCAGACCATCAAGCTTCATGATTGGCTTGGCTTCAATCCACTTCGTGAACTTGTCCACGGCCACGAGGAGATGAGTGAAACCTCCCCGGGCTGTTTTAAGCGGACCCACCATGTCGAGTCCCCACACAGCAAAAGGCCATGTGATTAGGATGGTCTTGAGCGCGGTAGCTGGCATATGCGATTGGCGGGCGTATCTCTGGCACCCTTCGTAAGTTCGGACGAGTTCCTCTGCATCAGCATGAGCACTGAGCCAGAAAAAACCGTGCCGAAAAGCTTTGGCGACCAAGGCCCGTGATGAAGCATGATGGCCGCAGAGTCCCAAGTGGACCTCCTCGACCAACACTCGGCCTTCTTTCGGCGAAATGCAACGCTGGAAGATTCCAGTGGTGCTGCGCTTGTAAAGCTCGCCGTTGATGATGGTGTACGCTCGAGCACGGCATACAATGCGGCGCGCTTCTGTCGGATCTTCAGGCAGCTCCTTGCGCAAAAGATAGGCAAGAAACGGCTGAGTCCAAAGAGGAATGACCGCCAAGACGTCTTCCTGAGTTAGACTGGCCGAGTCTGGGTTTGGCAACCCGGACTCGGATAACTCGGTCGCTGACTCCAGTTTGACGGAAGGCTGGAAGAGTTGCTGAAGGAAAACTCCAGGCGGCACTTTTTCTCAAGCAGAGCCGATCCTGGCAAGGGAGTCGGCTGCCTCGTTATCTGCTCGACGAACATGGTGAAGCTCGAGGCCGTCGAAATGTCCTTCCAGTCGACGCACAGCAGCACAGTATGCCACCATGGTGGGATTTTTGGCGTCCCAAGTCTTCATTACTTGCTGCACCACCAAATCCGAGTCGCCGCGACAAAGGAGTCGGCGAATGCTGAGTGAAACTGCAATGCGCAAGCCATGCAATAACGCCTCGTATTCTGCCACGTTGTTGGAGGCGGCGAAGTGAATCTGCAGCACGTAATTCAGCTTGTCGCCTTTGGGGGAGATCAGCACGACTCCAGCCCCCGTGCCCGCGAGCATCTTCGAACCGTCGAAGTACATAACCCAGTGCTCAAGGTGCACCTGAGTCGAATGGGACTGGTTTTCAGTCCACTCGACGATGAAGTCCGCGAGGGCCTGTGACTTGATTGCTTTGCGGGGCTCGTAGCTGATGTCATGCGGCATGAGTTCTATTGCCCACTTAGCGACTCGGCCCGTGGCATCCCGATTGTTGATGATATCAGACAATGGGGCGCGACTGACCACGGTGACCGAGTGGGCTTGGAAATAGTGCACCAGCTTCCGAGTCGCCAGAAATACGCCGTAGACGAGCTTCTGGTAGTGCAGGTAGCGCTGCTTTGACTCGGAAAGGACTTCGCTGACGTAGTAGATGGGTCGCTGTACCTTCTGGACCCGGCCTTCTTCTGTACGTTCCACTGCTAGAACAACGCTGACCACTTGATTTGTGGCCACGATGTAAAGCAGCATGGGTTCTCCCTCCATTGGCGCAGCGAGAATCGGAGGTGTTGACAAAAGGCGCTTGAGGTCTTCGAAGGCCTTTTGAGCTTCGTTCGTCCACTCGAAAGAGTCGGACTTCTTGAGAAGTCGGTAAAAAGGCAAAGCCTTCTCACCGAGTCGGGCTATGAACCGACTTAGGGCGGCTACGCACCCGGTTAGGCGCTGGACGGCCTTCAGGTCCTTCGGCTTGCCCATCTTGATGATGGCATCAAGCTTGTCCGGGTTCGCTTCGATTCCTCGCTCGGAAACGATGAAGCCGAGTAGCTTGCCAGCCGGAACTCCGAAGACACACTTCTCCGGGTTAAGCCTCATGTCGTACCTCCTGAGATTGGCGAAGGTTTCAGCCAAGTCGGTCAAGAGGTCCGCAGTCTTCTTTGTCTTTATCACAATGTCGTCGACATAAGCCTGGACATTTCTGCCTATCTGGTCGTGTAAACACTTTTGCATACAGCGTTGATATGTCGCGCCAGTATTTTTCAAACCAAAAGGCATGGTGATATAACAAAAAGCCCCAAACGGGGTAATGAAAGAAGTTTTTATTTGATCTGATTCTTTCATTTTGATCTGGTGGTAGCCTGAATAGACATCCAGAAAACACAAGCGTTCGCAACCGGCTGTGGAGTCGACGACTTGATCCACTCGGGGTAAGGCGAACGGGTCCTTGGGACATGCTCTATTTAAGGACGTGTAGTCCACACACATGCGCCAAGTTTTGTTTTTCTTAAGAAGCAGGACTGGGTTTGCCAACCAGTCCGGGTGAAAAACTTCCTTGATGAACCCGGCTGCGAGGAGTCAGGCGATTTCTTCTCCGATTGCTTGGCGCCGGTCTTCAACGAAGCGGCGGAGAGACTGCTTCACTGGCTTCGCATCCTTGGCGACGTTGAGGGAGTGCTCGGCGAACTTCCTTGGAACACCCGGCATGTCAGAAGGCTTCCATGCGAAGATGTTCCAATTCTCACGAAGGAAGTCAACGAGCGCGCCTTCCTATTTGGCCTCAAGGTCGGTCCCGATTTGGACCGTCTTAGACGGGTCCTCAGGATGGACCTGGACACACTTTGTGTCCTTGGCCGACTGGAAGGTGGACTCGGTTGCCGCCTTCTTGCTGGGTGGAAGTTGGTCCGAGTCGACAGACGCCTGGATGTTCTCCAGCTCCTGAGCCGCGATCAGGGACTCGGCTATATCCGCACTGGCAAGGTCGCACTCGTTGGAGCACTCAAAGTCGCCAGTGATGGTGATGACGCCCTTTGGTCCCGGCATCTTCAGCTTCAGGTACGTGTAACACGGCCTAGCCATGAACTTGGCATAAGCCGGCCGGCCGAAGATCGCATGGTAGGCGCTCTTGAAGCCGACTACCTCGAAGGTCAATGTCTCGACCCGGAAGTTGTTCGGCTCGCCGAACACAACTTCCAGGGAGATCTGAACCAGAGGCCTAGCGCACTTCCCAGGCACTATTCCATGGAAGGAAGTGTTACTGGGGCGAAGCTGGGTCTCCGGCACCTGCATCTTCTTCAGGGTGTCCATGAAGATTATGTTGATGCTGGAGCCGCCATCCATCAAGACCTTGCGAAGTTTGAACCCGCCAACTTGTGGATCCACCACCAGGGGATGCTTGCCCGGATGAGGGACTCGGTCCGGGTGATCGAGCCGGCTGAAGCCGACTGGAACCTCGGACCAGTCCAGCCATTGAGGGACAGCTGGCACCGTCGCGTTGACTTCGCGACAGCGTAGCTTCCGACCCCTTTTGGAGTCGGATCCCTGAAAGATCATGAGTACCCCCCTTTGAGGGGGATACTGCGCAGCGCCGCCGCCTGCAGCAGAGACCCTTCTCCACCGTCTTCCGGCTCGGGCTGCTTTTCTTCCCGGAGTCGCTTCAGGAAACTGCGCTCCCGGGTCGAATGCCCCGCCTGATAATTGGTGGTGCTATGGAAAGAACAGGGCCTATCGAGGATTTCCTCGAAGGTGAGCTTCGGCGCTTTGCGCTGTTGCCATGGGCGTTCTTTCTTTTGGCCAGCGTCACGACGCTGGGGGCCACGCTCAGCAGCCACGACCAAGTCGGCTCCACTGACTCCATCTCTGCCGCCAGCCTTCCGCTTCGGGGGGCCGATTGTCCACACGCTTCCGACCTGAGTCAGCGGGGACTTTCCGGCTCGAAGACTCGGCTTTTGCTTTGCCTTTGTCTTCGTACCGCATTGCCTCCTCAACCGTCGCGTACTTGCTGGCGACTTCCATAAGTCGGCCCATGGTCTGAATGTTAGACCGAGCCAACTTGTGCTTGAGGAGCTCGTATTTAACCCCCTGGGAAAAGGTCTGAATGGCTTGCGTCTCAGTGACGTCTTCAATGGAATTGCGGAGCCGGGTCCAACGCTGAATGTAGTCGCGGACCGACTCGCCCTTCTCCTGGACGCAGAGCCACAGATCTTGAGCGTTCCCAGGGCGCTTATACGTGCCCTCAAAATTCTTGACGAAGGCCTCTTGAAGGTCCCTCCAGTCGTAGATGCTATCTTCGGGCAGGCTGTTAAGCCATGCCCGAGCCGACCCTTCCAGCATCAGGGGTAGGCTTCGGAGGGCGACACGCTCGTTGCCTCCTCCTATGTTGCAGGCGACCAAGTAGTCGGCAAGCCAAGTTTCCGGCTTGGCAGTGCCGTCATACATGTTGACGCCGCTTGCAATCTGGAACCGGTCCGGAAACGGCTCAGACCGAATCCGCCTGCTAAAGCAAAGCGGACCGGTGGAGGCAGAGCCACCCGGCTGGTTGACTTCGCCGGCGCGTCGCTCGGCCCGCAACTTGGCCGCTCGTCGCCCCTCGATGTCGTCTCGAGCATCACGGGCGTCGTTTGCTCGGAAGGAGCCGGCTTGTCGCCGCTCAGCCTGGAGTCGGTTGATCTCCTGGCGAGCGTCAGGCTGATTCGTGGACCGACTCGGCTGTGACGAGCCAACGGTAATGGGGTGACTCGGAGTCGCCGAAGGCCGACTCCGAGTTGAGTGGGAGGCCAGTCGGTCGCTGGCCGACCCGGTCTCATGTTGCTGTTCCACCGCCGTCTTCATCAGGGTGACGACTCGGCGTTGGATTTCTGCCGCGGGGCCATCTGCCGGGGGTGGCAGTGAATCGGCCAACGCAGCAGCCGCAAAGAGATTTTGGGCTGGTGTCTGGTAGATAGGAACACCATCCTGTTCTCGCCCAAAAAGTGGGGCCCGAGTAGCCCGGCTCCTCCGGGCGGCTGAAGAAGCTCGCCGGTTCGCGCGACTGCGTGAACCGTGGGGCTCATCTCGCTGCCGTTCTCGCTGCTCGAGAGCCGCCCTCTCTTGATCGAGACGCTCCCGCTCAGCAAGAAGAGCTCGCCGAGAGGCCTCTAAGGCCCTTTCGGCATCCGATTGCCCTTCGATGGGGGTCAGCAAGTGTTCGTGTGTCGCCCTGGCCGCTGCAGCAGATGTGCCCGCGTCGTCCATGCCGTCGGGTCCAACCACGTACACTTCAGCCGAAGCGGTGTGGCTGTATGAACTCTCATCCCCGTCGGATTCGGAATCCAGAAGGGGGAGGAGAGATTCGGCGCCCACCATGGCGACGAACTGGGAGTTCTTCACGTCTTTGTCCGAAGCGGAAGAAGATCCGAGCCGGAGCTCAGGCTTCACGTCCTCCACGGGACAGGGACGCGGATCTTGAAGGCGCAATTGGCTGAAAGCATCGGCCACAAAGCAAAGGCTGCCGAAGATGAACTCCGAGCCTTCGGAATGCGCGGCGAGCGGCGCCTCGCCGGCGACCAGCTTGCTGCTGATGGTTAGAGAAGATCCCGCCTGGATCATAGCTCCAATGCACACCTCCCCTACCTGGCGCGCCAACTATCGCGGGGATTTCGCGGCAATATCCATTTGTAGTAGGTCTTGGGGGAACGTGTAAGGAAAATCCAGGTGGTGCACACAAGAGTTTTACCCAGGTTCAGGCCCTCCAATGGCGGAGGTAACACCCTACTCCTGCTGTTTGTATTGAGTCTTGCGTGAAAGAAGTTACAAGAGGTTGAAGATGAAGCTAGTAAAAGCTCAGAGTTCAGCATCCAGCCCCTTCTGCATGGGGGGGCTCGGCCTTATATAGGCCTACACGTCAGCCGACTCGGTCACTCGGCTGAGCTACAGTAACTGTCCTAATTAACTGAGACATTTACATTTTGTAACCGTCCGAGTAACGCCAGTCTTCATCGTTGGACGAAACGCTTGTCTTGATGAACTGTAACGCCTGTCTTGATGGCACCCGGACGTTGTACTGTTGCAGGCCTTTCTTGGGCCTTCATCCGAGTGGGCCTACCCTGAGCTTGTTGGGCCGACTCGTGGTGTTGGGCCTACCCGGATGGGCTCCCCTCGTCACCGGGCTAGCTGTGTAAACTTATGGAGATACTCGGTGACTGTCATGGTTCCTTGTTTCAGTCCATAGAACTCTTGTTTCTTAATCCCCATCAGGCTAGCGGGAATATGATGTTTGCGGAACATGTCCTTGAACATCGTCCAAGTGATCTCCGTGTCCTTAGGCTGCGTGCTTCGCACTCTCTTCCACCATGCAGCAGCAGGTCCTTGCAGATACTGGGTGGCATAGAGCACCTTCTCCTGTTCATTGCAGCAGGCTACTTCCAATTTCTCTTCAATCACTAGTAGCCAGTCATCAGCGTCCAGGGGTTCAGTTGATTGGGTAAAAACAGGCGGTGACGTTCTCTGGAATTCTGATAATTTATTGGCTCTGTTGGGGGGATTACCAAGTAACAGTGCGTGCTGTACCGCAGTTTGGGTGGCTTCACAACTTCGCCCTATGATCCTCAATATATCTATCACAGTTGGTTCCTCAGGTGGGGGATTCTGAGGTCAGTGAACAGATTCAGCACAATGGAGCATTGGGTCTTCCTTCCGGCTGGGGTTGACTGGAGGCAATTCTCGCCCCTTCGCCGAAGACTCTGCGCGAGAGTTAGCTTGCGGCTTCTTGGAATTAGATCCCATCTTCTGGGGACCAGCGGGTGTCTTTGAGCATGCCGGGTCGGCGAGTTCCGGGAGCTTGGCCTGAGCATCTGCTCCTAGTTTGGGGGCCTGGGAGTTGTTGGTGCGGTGACTCATTGTCAATCTGCATAGGTGCCAAATGGGCTGGTCAGGTGTTGTACTCTTTTAGCAAGAGGTAAGAGGGAAGAGGGGATTTACGGTATAACACAAAACCCAAAGTCAATTGCTTTGCACAGATTATCAACGGTTGGGGTAACCAACCAAGAGACAAATGGAAACACCAGGAAAACATTTTGCAGCAATACCCGAGGTGTGCCTAGAGGCAATTTCATATACATTGCGCCTAAGGGCGCGGGCTAAGCCCTATTACAATATCACTGAAAATAGGAGCTTAAGTCTACCGCTAAGCGGAAGTGGCTACTCCACTTCCTACTCATCTAGTCCACCTGGTCTATGTCTAGGTTGGTAGGCTGGGTCAGGGGTATCTCCCCGTGGATGTTTCCATTTTCGGAGGGCATCGGGGTGTTTCTAGGGGTGGTTGGGTTTCTGCGGCGGTGCGCGGCTCGAGTGGTAGCCGCATACGTCGAAAACAACCTGAAATAATCGGCAGGCAGGGTTGGCACATAACTGCCTCCCATCATTACAGGTACTCCTAGCAGAGGCGAGTCTTCTGGTACTGGTGCTTGAGCGGGTGTCGTGTTGGAGTCTCTAGAATGGGGGCGAGGCGGTACAAGAGGAACGGAGTGCTGCAATCGGACAAGGGCATCGATGAGCTGAATGAATACTTCAGTCATGGCGATGAGGTACTTGGTGAGGTGGACAATGGCGACATCCTGCTCGGCCTGGGTGCTGGTGAAGATGACTTCTCCTCCGGGTGTGCGGCTGGGGTAGAATCTGAAGGCTCGGCGACGCATACATGGGACTACGGGATGGAGCCGAAGGGTGGCTTCCCATGCCGCTAGCTGGATAGCTAGGTCGGGGTTGGGCATCGGTTGCCCGGTGATATGGAAGGTGGCGACGTCGTTGGCGCCGGCTTGGTAGATGTGTACATCAGCCCAATACACATGGTTGGGGTTGGAGGCTTCCTCCTGGTAAACGTCGTACTCGGGTCTCTGAGTGGCGCCGAGGGCTCTCTGAGCGACGGTCCACAAGATGTCTACAAAACCTGCGAGTCCTGCTGCGGTGGTTTCGTCATAAAGCACACCGCGAGGCATTGCTTCGTGGTTATATGAGTGGTAGAGGGGAGAAGAGGACTAGGGTTCCTTGCTTTCCAGAGTAGCGGAGAGGGGTGAGTCAGGAAGGAAAGGTTGAGGTATTTATAGGGCAGGAAAAGGTGGTGGCTTCGGTCGTAAGGAAGACAGGTGTCTTTTAGGATGTGACGGCTGCCTACCTCCATAAATGGGAAGTGATGAGGTGTCCTGCCGTACCCTAGATTCGCGTTTTGAATGACGGGTACGAGGGATTCGCGGAGAAGAGTAGACCAGAAAACATTTTTACTAACTGCTGACCGGATAGGCCATTTTATTTAAAGTAGTAGTGTGAGCACGAAACATCACCTATAGGTGTGTCGCACTTCACACGGCATACATAACAGTAGTAGTACATCAAACAGGAACACACCATACGTCTACATTATTGGGTACATGCTAGCCTAAACCGATAACTCGAGGGAGATCCTATAAGCTTAAGTCATGATCTGCACTTCGTCATCTTCAGCGGGAATAACCTCCTCAGGGTCTTCTTCTTCTTCAGAATCTGACACGGCGGTCTGAACTGGGGTGGGACCGGTATGATAGAATCGGCACGGGAGGTTCCGGCCCCTGGGACGAACCGACTAATATAGGCTCGAGTGTTGCCACAGCGTCGCTTAGATTGGGGTGGCTGTGCAGTCTCGCTCACGACATGGATATCGCGGGGCTCCGGAGGTGCTTCATTGGTGTTGGCGTTCACCTGAGTAGTGGCTTGCTTCAACAGCTCCTGCGCATGCTGCAGCTCATCTCGCACTTGCTCCAGCTCGACGAGCATGCAGTGTAGCAGGGAGTCTTGAGTCTCCACAAAGTGAGCCAGGCTCACCACGGTGGGGTCGTCCTCGCCGTCAGGTGGAGTATAGTGGTGAATGTTCTCTTGTAGTGGATACTGTGGAAAGTATCTTGTAGCTCTGAAGCTGCCCATCTCAGGGATCTCATAACGGAGATGCACCAATGCCTTGTATGCTGCTAACTGGATGGCCTGAGTGTAGGACCAACTGCGAGGTCCTGTGATGAAATAAACTCGGCTGTCCTCGGGATTTGTCTTGAATATAAACGCTCTAGCCCAATACTCAGTTATTGTCTCCGATATCTTCTCTTGATAAATGTGATACTCTGGTATGGCCATGCCTCCGCAGCGTCCTAGTGCCTCTCGAAGAAGCTGTGGAAATCCTCCAGCGATGGCAGCACAAGTCTCTCCAAATCTCTCGATCGTCATCTACGAAATTTTTAAAACCAAGATGGGGTGAGTTTAGTTATTCAGAAGTTTTTGTCGGGGAAAGATGATTATTAGAGGGGATGAGAATACCAGAACTTGAGCCTAGTCATTGTGCTTAATTTATAAAAATAGTTTTTATCCTAGTTTTTGTCTAACGGCCATACTAACTAGGGTCTCCTACAGTCAGTATGGCTCTAATACCAAGCTGTGGCGTACCCGGTTTTACGGCCGGATAAGCTCATTGTGCTTCCTGTACTGGTCCCATGATCAGTAGCCAGTACACACAAACATCTTGATAGCATTGTCATACGTCAATGATTTATTACACAAATAGGCCATTATGGTCCTTTTTACACAACATGGCCGGAAGGCCAAATTTAAACAGCAGCGGAAGATAATAAACGTAGATAGACCCATCAATATGCCAACCCGACAGGCAACTGACTGGGGAAACGCCCTAGCCTTCGTAGTCACTGTCGTCGTCATCGGAGAAGGCCTCTTCTTCTTCTGGCCAAATCAACAAGCCAGGTGAGTACATGGAATGTACTCGCAAGCAATCAACCCGGGAAGAATGTATACGGAAGTATTTCATGCAAGATAGGGTTCAAGGGAGAAGCTCTAGCCTAAGTTGGAGGTTGTGCGGAAAAGTAAGTTTTCAACGTAAATATGAATAATAGATTCGAAGGCATTATTTGGAAAAACTCCACGGCATTGCAAGATAGTAACTCATCTCAACGCATCGAGTAGTCACTGCTACTCGGCTAACTTCCTAATGCCGTTAGTTCCATCTATCAATGGGGCTCCATCTATCCTCGGATAGCTCCATCCGCCAATCGATAGCTCCACCTAACCGGCATCTAGGTTTTACAGTCCCGGATCGTATGGTCCTTCACCACCCGACCAATACGGCCGGAGACCTTTCACCTGCAATTCCTTGCCACCTCAACATGGCCTTAATTGCACACTGTGGACACGTCATGCCCACGTCCTTAATCCCATTTCCCAGCTTTCGCAAACAGCCTTGGTCTAACCAATGTGTGGCCTTACCAGTTCATGTCCATGACCGAGGACGCGGCTATTCGAATAGTTTTAACACTCTGCAGAGGTTGTACAGCTTTACCCACAAGATGTAAGTTACCCTTGCCGCCAGGGCCCGGTAAACACATCTCAAGAGATGTGCCGGCAGAGGTACTACAACAAGGTTTTCACCCGCTTCCATGTCAAAGTTGAACCCGCTAGACAAGATCTACCCAACTCCGTTTGTGCCCAGGCAGCCTGACACCACAACCTGGAGCGGACTCGTCTTTGTGTCGGAACTCTACCCGCATTCCACGCGGAGTCCCTCTAGAGATATCAATCTCACTAGCACAACCCCATACTTCCCACGGGTCGAAACTCTAACACTTGCCGGGCTAATACACCAGGACCTTCCCATAAAGGTCATGTGGACGTACGGTATGGAACCAGTTTAGCGGCACTTAGGTTCGGTGCTTAAGCGATTCGAGCAAGACTCCATTCCATCACACAGCATCCCTGTAGCTTTCGGCTACTTCAACATCACCCATACACCCTTACATCTCTTGCCCGAATCAAAAACCATCTCCATTCTCTTTCCGAATCATCGCCCCGGACGGCACTGCCGGCCGAGGGTTTTATTCCCAAATCCCAAAGGGGTGTAAGGTAACTAGTTTCAAAACAATTTTAAGTTCTAAGCGGGGCTAAGCAGGGCTAACGCCTATAACCCTAATTACCTTGCCGATACTCCAGTGATCGACAGTTAATGCTAGGGTTACAAGGGTAGGGATTACGGACCTGGGCTAATGCACCTACCGGGGAATAACTACTCTACATGAAATATCGGTGATAACACATAGCATGCACTTTCGCAAACAAAATAATAATACTTTGCAATTATAGGATTCGACATGGTCAAAGGGAAAATTGCTTGCCTGGCAGTTCCGGATCCTGTTCTCACTCTTGACGTGAAGGTGACCCTGGGTCTTCCTGACGCACGTACGGCACTCCCTCAACTACACGTCGAAGAAATCGGCGAGTGAAAAGAAGGAACAACAACTCCAAACAATTCCAGTAAAAAGATAGCATGCATGCGTGGCACATGAAATGACGATTACCCTAATCAGGTAGTAATAATCGTGTCGTTAGGGTTTACTGTTCCAACAGGTGCTCGTATGATCTCATGAGTGCTATAGCTATTTAGAAAACATGCCCGATTGAATTTGATAACGTGTGGGTCGTGTCGGCATTATCTTTGGACGGTATTTTGGTGATGGAACTCGGTGGACACGAAGCTAGAGCCTACTGAAAGTGCCTCAGATAATTGGGATATGCATATACATCACATGCAATGACAGTGCTTGGGTTCAACGAAGGATATAACATTAAAGTGGCACCTTTCGAAATTACTTGCTCATCTGAACTACTGGACACCGTAAGCATGAAGTTATACAGCTTGAGAAAGAAGGCTTACCTCGGCTGCCCTAGAAGAATTGACGTATACATGGTGTATGTGTGATGGTTTGAATAAAAGAAAATCCTAGAACCTAATCCTCTCAGTTCATGTTTAAAATATATTTGAAATGCGAAATGTTTCTGAATCAGAGGTTGGGATTAAGTCTAAAGATTTCAGAACCAGTGTTTAAACGCCCACAATTGGTTTAGCCCAGGTCGAACCGGCCAAACCAGAACCAAACCGGTTCTGGACCGGATTCTAGAGACTCTGCGTGTTCCTATTAAGCCAAGTTCGCTTACCAAAGAGAGGAAACGGGAAAGGAGAATGCGCCTTCCTTACCTAGCGATGGGCTTTTACTGGGCCACTGGTTGCGCGCTGGGGCTTACCCGAGTGGCTTCCCGTGGGGGGCGTTCCGATAGCGAGTGCTCTGGCGGCGGTAGTTAGGGCGGTTGGCGGCGGCGGTTATGTGGACTACCCGGTTTTAAGGCCGGATAAACCCTTGTGTTTACTGTATCGATCCCTGGATCAGTAGTCGATACACACAAGTACTTGATAACATAATCATGCCATACATCGTTTATTACAGACATCGACCATACTTGGTCTTTAGTTCTTACAAAACAGGCCTATTGGCCGAATTAAACAGCAGCGGAATAAATTACGGTGGATAGCCCATCTATATGCCGAACCACAGGCAACAGACTGGGGAGAAAACCCTACGCCTCGGAGTCGTTGACGCTGTCGCCGGACTGGTGATCCTCCTCTTCGTTTGGCCACATAACAAGCCAGGTGAGTACATTGAATGTACTCGCAAGCACTCCGCCGGGGAGTTTAATACGGAAATGACATGCTCGGAAATTATCAATGGAAAGGCTCTATCCTATGTTTCATGTTGTGCGAGAAAGTAAGTTTGCATTTGGAAATAAGTACATAGATGTAAAAGCGATTTTATCAAAAATATCTCGCCGCAGCGAAATAGGGTATTGCTCAAAACTCGGCCCGTACCCCGGGGGAGTTCACTTTTGTGCTTACCGCTACCTGCGATACAGCACGGTACTTGCCCGGTTCCACAGGTAGACGACGCTCACCTCGTACTTACGGGTTTCCCAATCACCCGGTTCCTCAGGTAGACACAGCTGACCTCGTACTTACGGGGATTCTAGGGTTTGCCCGAGTCCACAGGAAAACCCGACTTCACACCTCATGACACAACATGACACCCTGCGAACACGGCGGATCGCGTCCTTAAACCCATAACCCAGAAGATCCTTTTTGGGGCTCAAAGAGCCAAAACTACTTTAGTGTGGCCCGACCAAGTTCGTCCATGACCGCGGACGCGGCTATTCGAATAGTTTTAACACTCTGCAGAGGTTGTACGGCTTTACCCACACGATGTAGTTCCCCCTGGGCATGCTGCGCACGCATGTGTCCAGAGCTTGTACAACGAGACTCTTCACCGCTGTGAACCCAGCCATGAACCCGTCAGAATGGACATGTCCCAAGCCTAGCCCGAATCAGTACCCCTGCTACGAGGAGGTTGGTGTTCCATCTTTGTGGCGGCGAAAACTCGGTAGCCCCGGGTTTTGCCCTCTTCGAAGTGTACCCCACCCCATCTGCACTCTACTAACTGCCCACGGGTTCATGCTAGTCCAGGTCGGCTACTAGATCAAGTCCTTCCCACAAAGGACATGTGGTCGTACGGTAAGACTTGGCCAAACGGCACTTAAGACAGGTCCTTAGGTGATCCGAGAAGGACTCCACTCCATTCCCGTAAACGGGCAGCGAGAACCACGACGGGCCTTACCTCGCTCTTTAACAACTCCCTACAAACACCCTTCATTACCAACCCGGATCAAAATCTTCTCCCTTTTTAGCTCGGTTCCACAGAACCATTTTCACGGTAGAATATCCCAACCCATGCATATCCTACCTTCCATGCACCTCTACAACCCGGACGCGACGGTCCGTTACGGGGTAATCACCCTCAGGAAATACTTGGGTATTTCATCCCTAATCTAAGAAAAACCTAGCTTTACTACTGCAGGGCTAAGCATATATATATATATATATATATACATACACTATCCTAAGTTTCCGATAAGTTTTCGAAATACAATAGTCCTAAGGCGACAAGGATTACGGGGTCGGATTAGGGTTTCCTAACATCGGTGATATCTACTCTACATAAAATATCAGGGATAAAATATAGCATGCATGGTTCGAAAACAAAATAATATTTCATAAAACTGGGATTCAACATGATCAAGGGCGGAGAGCTTGCCTGGCAAGTCTTGGCTCAGTTCCGGATGCGGGGGTGCTTCGGATTCCTTCCGACGCGCGTTCCTCACAACGGTAACTACACGTTCGAGAAAACTTCGAATAAGAACCAAGCAACACGAGACACAAATAATGAAGGACAGCAGGTATGCATGCTGGGCTCTAACGTTTTCTTGAAGAGGTTACCTGACGGAGATGACTAAAAGAACATTTCTATATGCATGAATGGCGATTAGGGTTTTGGTTTTATGATGTATTTGTAGTGTCGAACTACGCAACATGTGTGCAAGAACTCATACATGCAAGGGCTCTAGGTTCTAATCATGTTTTCGAAGGTTTAGCTTGATGGGTGATGCTAAGGGAACATGTATGTGCATGAAATAACGATTAGGGTTTTCTAGGGTTTTATCACGTGCACTTAGACTTTCGGAGAATGCATCATGAGGACCAAAGGACTATTAGGGTTTATGACAACATATGGACTTTAAACCTACTGGACACTTGGAATGATTTGCCTAATCAAACAAAAATCGAAAAAGACTTTAGGAATACGATTGCATGCATGCGACTTAGGGTTTCACCGCTAATTCATTCTCTCTCAAACTTGAACTAGGCCACATGAGTGTATGCATGAATCTCTGTGCAAGGCTCCTAAAATGCTCATGAATTCATGCTGGAACCACTTAGATTTGAACACCATTCAAAAGAAATTTAAACACAGATTTGAATTTGAACTAGCTACTGGACCGAGGCTGTACAGGAAGATATATTGGGATTTTCGAAAAATGTCCTATATAGAAAAGATGGGAAATTAAATTTGGAGCAACTTTTATTTGGGAAGTTTTTGGAGATTCGGCTCGGATTTGGGTGAATCGGTTGAACCAGTGAGAGAGCTGTACTGGACCAGAGAGAAAACCAGCCGGTTTAACAGGAATACGCCTTCCCTGAGACAGATTTACGTCTTCTCAGCGAGCGGGCGGGAAATCAAACAGGGCGCCACCCTTACTGCAGTGGTCCAGTTGTTTGAGCTAGGGCCCGCCGGTCGGTGTCTGCCCTTTACTCCACTTAGCGCGGGACCAATACTTGCTGGGGTCCAGTGGGCAGCGGCAGCGTATACCTTCCTTTCGGGTGCGCGTTCTAGCTGCTGGTCAGGGCGGCAAGCTCAGCACCAGAGCGGCCTGTGCCGGCGGCGAGCGGAAGGGAGCTCGGTGATGCGGCCGGGATTCTCAGGCATTAACAAGGGGCAAGGCTTTGGGGGAGTTGGGCGAGTATACCAGGGAAGGAGATGGTTGCTAAGGGGAGCTAGGTCGAGAAAATTTTGAAGAAGCAGAAGGGGAGAGGTCCATGGCAATGGCGATAGGGGAGCTTGGAGGAGTCAGGCCATGGCGGATCCCCTAGCTTTGGGGCGCCCGGGTTTGCTCCAGAGAGCTTCACGCGGGGAAGAAACTGCTAGGATTTGGATGTGAGGGAGAGATTAGGGGAGATGAACTGGAAGCTCAGTCTGCAGTGGAGGGTGGAGTGATTGGTAGCTGGCTGAGCTCGAGGAGGGGGTTGGCAGTGGAATGAAGGGAGAAGGGGGGGCTTGGCCTGGTTTAAGTAGGGTGGCGGCGAGACCACCATGGGGGCCGCCGCTGGTAGCTCCCGAGCGTGGCGAGGGGACGGCCACAGGGGTCAACGGAGGTGTCTTGAGGTGGCGGGAAAGAGTGGTGACGGGACGGCGCACGGCTGAAGGCTTTCGGCAGCTGGGAAACGTGGGGCGGTGCAAGGTTGCTGGCGAGTGACATGCCAAGGCGTGGCGCGCGCGTCCAGAGCGCGGCCAGTCGGGCTCCCGAGCGGCATGGCCGCGTCAGCGAGGGCAGAAGCTTGCCGGCGACGCACTGCGGTGTCCTGGGCATTGAGAAGACTCAAGAGGTGGTGTAGGGGGCGTGGAGCAGTGACTGATGCAGAGGAGATTCACCGAGAGGGCATGCCAATGCCGGCATGAAGTGATGGGGGAGTTGAAGGCTATTGGGTTTGACTTGGTACTGAGGTAGGAGTTGAATAATATGTGTAAGAGAGCTGGGCAAGGGTGTTGGCAGGGTCTGGAGCAAAGTGGTTGGGGGATGGAGTTGAATTGATGCGGTTGAGAGAAAAAGTGCCAGGTGTTTGATGGGTGCCCTGGTAAAATTTTGTGCTGGAGATAACAAGGTTTTTAGAGAAATGGAACAAGTTTACAGAGATGAGCTATGTGGAATTTTCTTGGAATTTTCTGGGCAAGAATCAAAGGGGTTGCAGTACAAAGGGAGGATTTGATCAATTTTGAATTTTGAATGCAATTCAAAATTTTTGAACTGGACTTCCAGATTTTATCTTATAAATTGGTGAAGAAAAGGTTCAAGAAGCTACTGGTGTTTTTCCGGGAATTTTGGAGAAGTTAAAATGCATGCGATAACACTTTTAGATTTTCTAATAGGGAGAAAACCTAATTAGGGTTTTGGACGACGGATTGGATTTTTGGGCTTCGGACGATGGCAGGGTCGTGGTGGCGCATGAGAGAGTTAGGGTTTTGGGTTTTGGAGGTCGGGAACACGATTGGGCGAGTTGCCGCTAGGGTTTTGAAACTTACTCCCGAGGGGAGGGAATCCACTCGGCTATTTTGAGATGCTAGGGTTTGGGTTCGGATGGGTCTACGCACTTAGGGTGCGTGTGTCTGGTTAGGACTCAGCCTTTTATGCACCTGCGGTGGTCCTTCATATAGCGGAGATTGCCAACGGAATTAGAGGGTTCCGGAGATTTATTTTGAGGAGAGAGAAAAGGTGGCAGGGTGTGTGTGCATGCAGCACTGGCCAGATATTTTCAGCGCATGTGTGGGCGGTTGAGGTGGTAGGAGTAGGGACAACACTGCGAGGGATTACGGTGTGGCTAGCATGGTGGATGGTAAAGATGGATTGGTTATTTGGTAATAGGATAAAAATAAGGGAGATATTTTGAGTCCCGGTAACATGGTAGAAGGGTAGAAAATTAGTTCGTAACTCGGTGATTTGGTAGAATAGGAAATAGATATTTTTGTGGCATGGTAACATGGTGAAAAGGATTATGACCATGGTAACGTAATATTTAGGGTTTTACCGTGCAGACGGTAAAAAGGGTGACATGAGAGGTAAGGGTGTAGGAAAAGGGTGCGGGTGTATATATACACATATATGGATTCATATATAATCCGGTAAGGGAAATGGTAAAATAACCGAAGGTAGCTTCTTGCTCAGATGGTAAAAAGATTTTACCGAGAAAAGGGGTTTAGGGGCTGGAGTGTATGTGCCCACATACGCTAGATTATTTTAGCATATATGTGGTGGTATGCAGATGGTGGTGGCATGCGATGACAGGTGAGCTGTGGTTAGGTTCAGGTCACCGATATGCACGTATATATATATACATGCATGAGGTTCGGGAGGGGAAGGAACAGAGGGAGTCGGAGGTTAGGGATGGAGTGTCGAGCAGGGTTTCGTATCCCTTGCCGGATGGATTCTGACAAGGTTGAGGCCAAGGGGAACAGAGATGGAGATGAGGGACTCTGGTTGGTTCGTATTAGGGTTCTGGTAGAACAGGTTTCAAGCCGATGCATTGCTAATTGGTATTATTAGCAAAAAGTTTTTGTTGACCCTGATTTTCAGGTTTCGGAAAATGGGGGTGTTACAGGTTAGGGCGGCCGGTGGCCGGTAGAGTCTAGGGTTCCAGTGAGGGAGTGAAAGGATATCGGCTCGGGAAAGGATAGCTAGCTTGATGGCGGGGGCTCGTGCACTTGCGGAGCTCCAGAACGCAGGGCGCTGCTCTGTTGGAGGCAGCAGGTGGCCGAGCTCGGGCGAGGTGGGGGAGGAAGGTAGCCTGCAGCTGAGGGTTGGGAGAGTTGAGCGAAGGAGAAGCTGGGAGTGTCTTGGATGAAGAATGGAGGCGCTCCGGTGGCCCTTTTATAGCCGGTGTGGTATTGAGCTAGCCGGCAGCAGCTATTCCTCCACAGGCGCGGAGATAAGACATGGCCGGAGCACTCCCGATGCTCAACAGGTTGATGCGGGGCTCGAGGGAGGTCGGCGGGAGGTCGTGGCAGGCCGGGGTTGGTTGGACGGCATGGCATCGGCGAGCGGCGCGCTGCAACCGACGGCTAATGCGGGTGGCAGACGGCGGATGGCACGGCCTTGCGGCCAGGGCGTGCTGTGACGAGTTCGGGCTCGGGACAAGACGGCTCGGGGGCGAGCTGAGACCACGGCAGGGGGAAAAGAAGGCTAGCAAGGGCTGCGGCATGCCCCGGTGTGGAAGATAGCCAGCTAACCGGCGGGCGCCGCGGAGCGCCACTATGCAGCGGCATGGGGCATGCCAGGGCGTGGCTAGCGCGCGTTCGCAGCGGCATTGGGTGCCCTAGGACGTCCCGTCGGGGCTTTCCACGCGGCACCTTGTCACAGGGCGTCGGGTGGACGTGTTCAAGCTCTCCAGGAAAGTTGGGCACCGAACGGTACCATTTGGCTGTGCAACTCTCAAAGGTCGATGCTAGACATAGTGTAGAATCTCACTGGGGGATTGGACGTGAGCTGCCATGGGAATTTGGGAGAGAGGGCAGGTTGAGCAAATCGAGAAAAGGTCTCACAGGTGGTTTGGCAGCATTTGGTAAAAGTTTTCTCGTGATTCCATGTGACTGAAGATTTCTGGCGCAAGTGTTTGATACGGGTTATTCTAGGTTTTTGCATACAACTTGCTCATGTCTTTACAGATTTGGGCTTTTGGGGAATTAAAGATCATCGTGTGATTTTATTAGGACTTTTTGGGGACATAAAGCTAGGGGTTGTAGTATAATGCTCCTTTTAATCCTAAAATTTATTAATTTACTTTACTGATATTTTTGTATTGGACTTTATCATTTTATGTTACAAATGAGTTGGTGATGGTGTTAGGATGTCCCATAATTTGTTTCAGAATTTTCGAAAAGGCCGGGAAGTGTTTTGTTTTACGATTAGGGTTTCGGATGAGTTAGAATTTAAATACGGGGAAAATGGTCGGGAGTTAGGGTTAGGGTTTTCCGGAGTGCGGCAGGGTGATGTGAGTGCATGGGAACTCTCGGAAGTCCTTATCCTCGAATTAGGGTTGGTCGGTTTCGGGGTGCCGTAGATGCACTGACGTATACGGCGTATACGCAGCGTTAGGGTTTTAGCTCGGGGTAGTGCGTGTGTGCGTGTGTGCGTGTGTTGATTCCATGCTCAGCTATAGGGGTTATGCCACATGCGATGATATGCCGTTAATGCATGTTTTGAAAATTGGGATGTGACAGCAAGTCAAAGTGTGGCTAACAATTTGAGCATTTAAGCTAAGGCAAGTTTGGCTAAAATAGTGTGGCAAACTATGGCAAAGTTAGCCACCAAGCAAACAGGCCCTCAATACCTTAGCTGTCACGGCAGCCCAGCGGCTCCCACGCTCCGTCGCGGATGAGATGTACGATATCTCTTCATCGTGCTCCGCACCCGCTACAGTTTTTACGTGTTAGCTATTTATGCTGTCACAGTGCCATTTTTGACATTATTTTTGACTGAGAGCTAGATATGGCATTGCCACTCGAAAGAGTGTCAAATTTGTTTTTTTTCTCGAAATTATGTCAGAAAGATTCAAAACAAGAAAAACGCACAAGGAATACTAAGTCATGTTCGTGCACACATGCAAATACTAATAAAACAATTGTTGTTACACCGTTGACCGTTTCACCATTGCCCAGAATACTGCATGTGCTCCTCAGCGACCTGCGCGGCGATACGCACAAAGACTCGTGTATATATGTTGACGACCAAATTGGGCAGTACCCCCGGATGGGCCGAGTGCGTCGGGCAAGATCTGCAATGCTACCGAATCGTGGCCCAGGCCGAGTGGTGCGGCGTCCCCGAATCCCGAGTACCCGTTTCCGAGTACCCGCGGTCCCGAGTTCTGGCGCCCCCGAGCACTCGCGCCCCCGAGCACTCGTCCTCGAGCACTCGTGCCCTCGAGTAT
Source organism: Stipa capillata (assembly GCA_019208055.1). NCBI lineage: Eukaryota > Viridiplantae > Streptophyta > Magnoliopsida > Poales > Poaceae > Stipa > Stipa capillata. Next base: position 82,388 of record JAGXJF010005529.1, on the reverse strand, counting down.
TCATGTCCCCGAGCACTCGTGCCCCCGAGTATTCATGTCCCCGAGCACTCGCGCCCCGAGTACTCATGTCCCCGAGCACTCGTTTCCGAGCATTAACGAGATTCGAGTGCCGGACCCCGAGCACTCTATGTCCCTGAGTACTCGTCCCCGAGCACTCGTGTTACCGAGTACTCGTGTTCCCGAGCGCTCGTTTCTTAAGTTCTCGTGCGCCCGAGTACTCGCCTTCCCGAATGGGTCCAAGCCAGGCTCCGAACGATGCATCCGAGTCCCAGCCACGCCAGGTCGGTTGCCAAGCCATAACGTTCCCGTACTTTCCTACAGGTGGGCCGAGGCATTGGATTTCAAGACGAAGACTTTCTGCGCTGGAGGCCTTGACTTGGGGCTCAAGGAACAATAGTTGATCGTGGCATTTAAAGGAAAGTCTGAGATTTGGAAGGACTCCCGGATAATATGGAAGGATATCCCGTATACAAGGCGGAGTCCGGATCACGGCGGTTAAATCGATCAGATTAGGAAGTTATCTCAAGATTGTATGGAAATATATCTTTGTACGAGATAGAGTCCTATTGTAGCTCAAAGACCGGGCATACCCTATAAATATGAAGGGTATATGGCCGATTGAGGTGGAACTCTCCCAATCGACGCACTCAATACATTATCTTTTCATCTACTATTTTCTCCCTTTGTTTTATGCTTCTCGTTCTTCGTTGTTCTTCGTGTTTCACGGCAACGAGACTCGAGGCCCTAGGGGCGATCAGGTCGACCTAGGGCAGCCCATAGCCGCCGCACTCCCTGACGGGGTCCCTCCCGGGGGTGTGGGGTTTCGGGTTCCCAAAAACACCCGCCGGCGTGTCTTGCGTATCGCGCTCCCGGCGGGTCTCCCCCGATTCCGTGTCCCGCGCATCGCGCTCGGCCTCGGGGGTACACGGTGACGTGTTCGTGTGCGAACACACTTTTTGGCGACTCAGCTGGGGAAGAAATCATCATGTCTAACAATCAGATTCCACAACTCGGCGAGATCAGCACCGATAACATCATCAAGCCCGACTACAATGAGCTATCGGAGGAACATCGCCAAGCTTTCGAAGCATACAAGAAAAAGCAGGAGGAGGAAGATCTGCAGACGTTCCTCACGAACTTCAAGAAGGATCGTCAAGGGAACATTACTCCGGTTGGAGAAATCAAATTCCCTCCTCTACACGGCAAGAAGGCTGACACCCCGGTAAGTAGCACGTTTTCTCCAGAACAGATAGCCGAAATACAGGGTTATATTTCGGAAGGCAATACTCTTGTTTACAACATGTTCATGGAAAACACGAGTGCTAAGGGGAGCACGTGCCCAACATCTAGTGGTAACGCCGGTACGGCTATAGGTGTGGTAAACCCTGATCCGACCTCGGTAGTAGGTTCATCGGCGCTTCCCGTGCCATTGAATTTACGCCCTAGTCAGACCAACCAACTCGTAGCCGTACCCGCCAGCCCTAGTCCGATCATGAGCATACCCGGTTCGGCGGTAGCGCCGAACCAGAGCCTGATTACACCTTCCATGAACACAACCATGGTTAAGCCGATGCCGAGTCACGACTCGGCGTATGGATCACAGGCCGCACCCATGGCCAGTCGTCCCACGGCGACTTCGTCCGCTACGGACGAAATTTTAGCCAAGCTCCAGGAAGACATGAAAAGGATGTTTACCGAGTCCGGACTCGAGCCGAAGTTTAGAAGTCGGATGTATCAGAAGCCATATCCCGACTACTATGATGCTATCCTGTACCCTCCGGGTTACAAGATTCCCGACTTCGCTAAGTTTAGCGGCGAGGGGACGAAGACTACATGGGAGCATGTCAGTCAGTATCTAGCACAGTTAGGTGAAGCGAACTCTATAAACGAGTTGAAGGTACGTCTATTTCCTTTGTCACTGACTGGCACCGCTTTTCATGGTTCTCTGCTTTGCCGCCTGGCACTATACTCTTATGGTCACAATTAGAGCAGAAGTTCCATGATCACTTTTATAGCGGCGACAATGAACTCAAGTTGACACATCTTAAATCGGTTAAGCAGAAGCACGACGAGTCGGTCACCGACTACGTCAAAAGATTTAGGGACACAAAGAACCGATGCTATAGCTTGGTGATAACAGAGAGAGACTTGGCCGACTTGGTACTGGCCGGGTTGAAGACCCACATTAGAGAACGGCTAGAAAATTATGAGCTCTTAAGTGTCAACCAAGTCTTGCAGAAAGCTTTGGCTCAAGAAAGCCGAAGTATGGAAGTCAAAGAAATCCCTAGGTCTAAGCCCGATCGACCTAGGATGCACATGGTCGAGTACGATAGCTCGGGCGATGAGGGCAACATATACGCTACCGAGTTCGTTTGGTCCTCCAAGACCAAACCATATACTTGTGATGCCCTCAAGCCAACTCGCAAGAATCATGAAGAGCAGATGAAATTCACCTTTGATGTAGCCAAGTGTGATAAAATATTCGATTCTTTGCTGCAAGACCGGATCATTAGGATATCTCACTCTTTACCGCCGTTTGAAGAGCTAAAACGGCGAGCTTATTGCAAGTATCATAATTCTTTTTCTCATGCGACTAATGACTGCAATGTCTTTCGGCGACAGATACAATCGGCTATTAATGAGGGACGATTGAATTTCGCCGATATGCAAATCGATAAGCAGCCCTTCCCAATGAACGCTATGGATCTGGAAGGGAAGAAAGTTTTGATTCGACCCGACATAGCCGAATCGGCTAACAAAGACAATGTAGTCCTCGGTGAACCCCGGAAGAAAGAAGTCGGTAAAACCCCGGGAAGAGAAGTCGTGCTCGAGAAACAACCCGGCGGCAAAGAAACATTGAAGATCACTATCAGAAACCACGCACTCGGGGGGGCAATCCCGAGTGCAGGAAGACCACACCAGTGCACTCGGGGGGCAACCACCGACTCCAGAAAGTACCCGGGCCAAGTTCATCAAACCCAAGAGTCCGGAAGTCGGCAAGTGGAAGACCAATGAAGCCAGAGCTCAGCATAAAAGAGTAAAGCCGACTTTCGATAGGTTGCTTTCCAAATACACCAACCAGGCGGCCGGTGTCATCCCTAACCGGCCATCGCGCTTAAAACGCCCAAGGTCACCTCCAAGGCCAGAGTTCCAGTATCAGGCCGGACTACAGGGGCCATGGATGCCGACTCCGTGGATGGTGCCACCTCCATGCATGCCCTACATGAACGACTGCAGCGGAAGATGGGGGCAGCACCCAATGGTCCCTTACGCCTTCCATCCAGGATGGTCGGCATTGAGAAGACCCGTCCGTGAGAGGCTCACTCATCCTACTCGGGGCCGACTAGGCGGGGATGCCAGTCGGCCGACACAGAAGGCCAACTACCCTACTCAAGGCCGACTCGGTGGCGATACCAGTCGGTCCTCACCGACTTCTCCGAGCCAACCAGCCAGAAAGGTGTGGCGTGCTAAGTCGCCGAATGCTGATGCTCCAACGAACGACGGGCCAGGAATGAAGATCAGTCAGCTCGGCAAGGGGCCGATTACTATCAGTAATCTGGTCAATTCTAATGACAACATAATCACTGTTCAGCAGGGGTCCATGGCCAATGACCATGAAGCCGGTACAAGCAAGAGCAGGCCCAGAGACCCCAAGTACACTCAGCCTACCTGGTGTCCTCCCGAGTTGACCAAAACCCAGAAAAGAAGGCTGCAGCGCATGAGGAACCAGGAGAAGGTTGAGCGAGAGGCTGAGACGCTGAGGGACGAATCTTTTAATGAGATTCGGCCCATGGTACCCGCGAAGCAGGTCTGGAAGCCTAAGCGAGCAGAGGACACGACGACTCCCGAAGACATGTCTCCTCTACTCGGCAAGTCGCCGAAGTCGGTAGCTACCACGGAAGATAGCGAAGAGGAAATGGTGGACTACGAGTCTACACCGGTTCACGCAGGTATGGACATAAACATGGTATATTACTTACCTGCCGAGTTCCGTGCTGTAGATGAGAATGGGGAGGTAGCCCAGTTCGACTTCGGCCCCAAGAACGCCATCTTCGAGAAGCCGACAGAGCCGGTGAGGCACTTAAAAACCGCTATATGTCAAGGGCCATATTAATGGAACACCGGTGGCGAGGATGCTCGTGGATGGCGGTGCCGTGGTGAATCTTATGCCATACTCGGTCTTCAAGAGGTTAGGTCTGCATGATAACGAGTTGATGAAGACCAATATGGTGCTCAATGGGTTTGAAGGCAAAGAGAGCACAGAGGCCAAGGGCGTGATGTACGTAGAGCTCACCATCGGAAGCAAGACTTTGGCCACTGCCTTCTTCGTCGTCGAGGTGCAAGGAAATTACGACGTCATACTGGGCCGCGATTGGGTTCACGCCAACCAATGCGTGCCGTCCACAATGCACCAATGCCTTATACAATGGATTGATGAAGAAGTCGAAGTCATTCACGCAGACAACTCGGCTTGTGTCGCCTTAGCCGATGCGTTGGTGGACTGGCAGCACCCCAATGCGACGTGTCTGTCTGGGCGAGACCTTTCCGGGTTCGATTTCCTTAGCGCTACAAAGAACGGATTCGTACCCGTATCTTTAAAGCCAGTCAGTGCCGACCGGCTTCAGGCCAACTCGGTTTTAACTGCCTTGGTTGATGTGCTGGCGAGTCGGCAACAACCCGGCAACTCTTTGGTGACCGACTTCCCTAGTACTAAAGGAGATAGCCGAGTACCCGTACCCTCAAAGCCGGTTGATGGCAATCGGCTCCAAAACAAGAAGCAATCAGATGGATCCTAACTCGGAATGGCTACAAAAGCGACTTGCAGAGTATCGGTCTTGTAAGAACGATATGCACGAGTCTATAGAAGAGTTAGATGATATGGATAAGTTAGGGCAAGGTTTCACATCGGCCGATCCATTAGAGGAAGTAGACATAGGGGATGGATCGAGTTCTAGGCCGACCTTTGTAAACAAGAATTTGAAAGCCGACTGCAAATTTAAGCTAGTCGGCTTGCTAAAAGAATACGTTTGCTGCTTTGCATGGGAATACCATGAGATGCCCGGGTTAAGCCGAGAGCTAGTAGAGCATCGGTTGCCTATCAAGGCCGGTTTCAGACCTTTTAAACAACCGGCCAGGAGATTCAACCCCGAGATGTATGACCGGATCAAGGAAGAGATCGGTCGGCTGCTCAAAGCTAACTTTATTAGACCTTGCAGGTATGCCGACTGGATTTCTAACATTGTGCCCGTAGAAAAGAAAGGGTCCGGCAAGTTGAGGGTGTGCATCGACTTCAGAGATTTGAACAGAGCCTCACCCAAAGACGAGTACCCTATGCCTATAGCCGATATGCTTATTGACAGTGCTTCTGGACACGAGGTCATCAGCTTCCTCGACGGTAACGCGGGGTACAATCAAATCTTCATGGCCGAAGAGGACATGTCCAAAACGGCTTTTCGTTGCCCCGGGTTCCTTGGCCTATTCGAGTGGACAGTGATGACCTTTGGATTGAAGAACGCTGGGGCCACGTATCAAAGAGCTATGAATCTAATCTTCCATGATCTACTCGGCGTCATACTAGAAGTTTATATTGATGACATCGTTGTCAAGTCGGACGCCTTTGAATCTCATCTGGCCGACTTGCGCTTAGCTTTTGAGAGGATGAAGAGGTACGGCCTGAAGATGAACCCTTTGAAGTGCGCTTTTGGCGTATCGGCTGGGAAGTTCTTAGGCTTCATCATACATCAGCATGGCATAGAAATTGATCCTAAAAAGATAGAAACTATTCAGAAGTTACAAGCTCCGATATGCAAAAGGGACGTGCAAAGACTCCTTGGTAAAATCAATTATCTGAGGAGATTCATAGCCAACTTGTCGGGAAAGGTCACCGCATTTACTCCTATCCTTCGGTTGAAGAATGACGTCGATTTCTCTTGGGGGGCAAGGCAGCAGGAGGCGTTCGAGTTGATCAAAGACTATTTATCTACCCCTCCGGTATTGAAAGCGCCTAGGCATGGGAAACCCTTCCGACTTTACATCGCAGCAGAGGAAGGCGTAATTGGAGCTGTGTTAACCCAAGAAGCCGAAGGAAAGGAACATGCTATCACTTATTTGAGTCGGCGACTACTCGACGCCGAGACAAGGTACTCTTTCGTTGAGAAGTTATGCTTATGCCTATATTACGCTTGCACGAAGTCGAGACACTATTTGCTGTCTAGTACTTGCACTGTAGCCTGTCAAACCGATGTCATCAAGTATATGTTGCATAGGCCAATTCTTAGTGGCCAAGTCGGCAAGTGGGCTTACGCGCTGACCGAGTACGATTTGGCTTATGAACCCTTGAAATCTATGAAGGGCCAAATCATTGCCGACTTCATTGTTGAACATCGGGTTGACAAGCATAGCATTGACGTTGATCTTGTCTCGCTAGTACCATGGAGATTGTACTTTGATGGTTCAGTCTGTAGCAATGGCCAAGGTGTCGGTGTTGTTTACATATCTCCATATGGTACTACCCACGAAGCCTCATGCCGCTTAGAATATTTTTGCACAAATAATCAAGCTGAGTATGAAGCTTTGCTACTCGGCTTAGAGCTTCTGATTGCAATAGGTGCCACACATATTGAGACTTTCGGTGATTCGTTATTAGTAGTCCAACAAGTGTCCAAAGTTTATCAATGTCTTGACGAATCACTTAATGTTTATCTTGATAAGTGTCTAGATATAATCTCTACCTTGGATTATTTTAGTATTGCTCATATACCTAGACAAGAAAATTGGGTTGCAAACGAGTTGGCGCAGCAAGCATCCGGCTACCATGTTAGTCGTGGTGGCTTTCATATTTCTCAAGAGCCGATGCTTGGGCCCAACTCGGTAGGAAAGGCCGAGTCAGAAATCACCGACTCGGTCGCCAGTGGAAAACCGAGTATGAATAACAGAGAAGACTGGAGGAAGTCGATCATTGATTACTTACAAGATCCGACTAAGAGGGTAGACCGAATTGTTCGGCGGACGGCCTTCAAATACACTTTGATCGACGATGATCTTTATCGCCGAACGGTCGACGGAGTTCTTTTGAAATGCTTGGACGAGGATCAAGCAAGAGTTGCAATGGGAGAGGTACATGAAGGCATCTGTGGCACTCATCAGTCGGCTCACAAGATGAAATGGTTATTACGGCGTGCCGGGTTCTATTGGCCGACTATGATCAATGATTGCTTTAGATATTACAAGGGGTGTGAAGCCTGTCAGAAGTTTGGTGATATTCAACTCGCTCCTGCTGCCATGCTACATCCTATTATCAAGCCGTGGCCATTCAGAGGTTGGGGACTAGACTTCATTGGACAAATCTATCCTTCTTCCTCGAAGGGGCATCGGTTCGTATTGGTAGCAACTGATTATTTCACCAAGTGGTCTGAAGCAGTGCCTCTCAAGAACATGACACATGTGGAAGTGATTCGATTTATAACCGAGCACATTATACATAGATTCGGCGTCCCTCAAACTCTGACGATGGATCAAGGTACCTCTTTTATGGCGGGACAAGTAAAAGAGTTTGCCGAGTCCTATAAAATAAAGCTGCTCAATTCTTCTCCATATTATGCCCAAGCCAATGGGCAAGCCGAGTCCAGCAATAAAGTGCTAATCAAGCTTATCAAGAAGAAGATCGAAGACAACCCAAGGAGATGGCATGAGGTGTTGTCCGAAGCGTTGTGGGCGCATAGGATTTCAAGACACAGTGCTACCAAGGTGACTCCCTATGAGCTCGTGTATGGACAAGAGGCCGTTTTACCCGTAGAGGTAAATCTGAGTGCTTTAAGATTAGCCAAACAGAATGATTTATCGGCGGTCGACTTTTACAATCTGATGATGGATGGTCTTGATGAAGTCGCCGATAAGCGTTTGGTTGCTTTAAAGGCCATAGAAAGGGACAAGCTAAGGGTAGCCAGAGCATACAACAAAAAGGTCAAGTCGAAGAACTTTCAAGTCGGCGAACTAGTATGGAAGGTCATCCTACCAATCGGCTTGAAGGATAATAAGTTTGGCAAATGGTCGCCGAGTTGGGAAGGTCCTTTCAGAATTGCGAGAGTGGTTCCTGGGAACTCATACTTAGTAGAATCCGTGCAGGGCACTCTGCTGCCGCGAGCTCTCAATGGCAGATATCTGAAGAAGTTCCACCCGAGCGTGTGGCAAGAAGCATAACAAGTGCTGTGGCCGATATATCATATCGCCCTAAGAGAAGAAATGGCCGATGAGATGGTCCGCATCGCCCTAAGAACATGACTTATTATTTTCGGTAAAAATACATCTTTATACCGAAAACAGGGGGGCATGTGTTGACGACCAAATTGGGCAGTACCCCCGGATGGGCCGAGTGCGTCGGGCAAGATCTGCAATGCTACCGAATCGTGGCCCAGGCCGAGTGGTGCGGCGTCCCCGAATCCCGAGTACCCGTTTCCGAGTACCCGCGGTCCCGAGTTCTGGCGCCCCCGAGCACTCGCGCCCCCGAGCACTCGTCCCCGAGCACTCGTGCCCCCGAGTATTCATGTCCCCGAGCACTCGTGCCCCCGAGTATTCATGTCCCCGAGCACTCGCGCCCCGAGTACTCATGTCCCCGAGCACTCATTTTCGAGCATTAACGAGATCCGAGTGCCGGACCCCGAGCACTCTATGTCCCCGAGTACTCGTCCCTGAGCACTCGTGTTACCGAGTACTCGTGTTCCCGAGCGCTCGTTTCTTAAGTTCTCGTGCGCCCGAGTACTCGCCTTCCCGAATGGGTCCAAGCCAGGCTCCGAACGATGCATCCGAGTCCCAGCCACGCCAGGTCGGTTGCCAAGCCGTAACGTTCCCGTACTTTACTACAGGTGGGCCGAGGCATTGGATTTCAAGACGAAGACTTTCTGCGCTGGAGGCCTTGACTTGGGGCTCAAGGAACAATAGTTGATCGTGGCATTTAAAGGAAAGTCTGAGATTTGGAAGGACTCCCGGATAATATGGAAGGATATCCCGTATACAAGGCGGAGTCCGGATCACGGCGGTTAAATCGATCAGATTAGGAAGTTATCTCAAGATTGTATGGAAATATATCTTTGTACGAGATAGAGTCCTATTGTAGCTCAAAGACCGGGCATACCCTATAAATATGAAGGGTATATGGCCGATTGAGGTGGAACTCTCCCAATCGACGCACTCAATACATTATCTTTTCATCTACTATTTTCTCCCTTTGTTTTATGCTTCTCGTTCTTCGTTGTTCTTCGTGTTTCACGGCAACGAGACTCGAGGCCCTAGGGGCGATCAGGTCGACCTAGGGCAGCCCATAGCCGCCGCACTCCCTGACGGGGTCCCTCCCGGGGGTGTGGGGTTTCGGGTTCCCAAAAGCACCCGCCGGCGTGTCTTGCGTATCGCGCTCCCGGCGGGTCTCCCCCGATTCCGTGTCCCGCGCATCGCGCTCGGCCTCGGGGGTACACGGTGACGTGTTCGTGTGCGAACAATATACATGCCTCCACAGACACACACCAACCTGCACACATACGTGTTAATTCCGACACACACACGCCATCCTTCATCATCGTCAGACATAGTTAGCGAGGCAGCTCCAAACGATGGCAGTGATGGTGGAGATCACACGGAGCACGGTGCTGAGTCGCCGCCCCTCGCCGGAGTCGGCGTGCGGCGGCGGGAAGAAGGTCCCGCTCACCGTCTTCGACCACGCCTCAACCGACGGGTACATACCGGTCGTCTTCGCGTGGGACGCGCCGGCGCCGACCAACGGCGAGCTCAAGGACGGCCTCCTCGCCGCCGTCGCGAGGTTCCCGCACCTCGCAGGGAGGTTCGGCGTCGACGACCACGGCAGGAAGTGCGTCCATCTGAACGGCGCCGGGGTGCTCGTCGTCGAGGCCACTGCCGCGGCGGACCTCGCCGACGCGCTGGCGCACGATGTGCCCGCGCACATCAACGAGCTGTACCCGAAGGCCGACAAGGTATGTAACAACAGAGAGGAGTACTGTTTCTACACACGTACGAACAAAGTTTTACACGCAACAGACGAGTGTTTTAAGTGAAGTGAATACTGCGACATATGAAAGAACTAGTTTTACGAGACTTGCTGTGATAGTGAGTTAGTGACTCGTTGATGCGAGGGTTTGCCGCATGCATCGGTGTGCCAGGGCGTACGTAGCCGTCCGGAAAAGCAAGCCTGGATACCTGTCGCACGTGTGTACCATGATAACATCTAGGTACGGAGTGCCCGCGCTTTTCTTCGGATTTGCTATCTCGGTTTAGGAATAGTTATTTCTGAGTTAGACTCGGTTACACGTTATCACATCTATAATTACATAAAAAATAGTATAAAATTTTAGATACATATATTCAACTGCTTTTTTTTTGAAAAAATATATTCCACTGCTTAGTTGTACAAGAACTAGAACTATACATAATTTCTAAAATGTGTGAGTATTTAATTAACTATGGGATAAAAAATAACAATTTCGTCTAAGTCACGATTAACCTACCAAAAAGTAGAATAAGCTAACCCGCCTCATCTAGCGAAAAACAGTCATTTAGCTTATCCGGATAAATTGCCAAACATAAAATCAAGCTAACGTAGTAGACTTGTTAAAGCTAGCTTGCATAGTTATCTTGACCTGAACGTACCAAATAGAGCCTTAATTTTCAGTGTTTCTGATTTTTGACTTGCATGGGTATGTTATTGGCGCGGTGTTGCAGGCACGTGCGGATGAGCCCGTCTTCATGGTCCAGCTCACGCGGTACACGTGCGGCGGGCTGGTGATCGGCACCGTCAGCCACCACCAGGTCGCCGACGGCCAATCCATGAGTGTCTTCTTCACCTCGTGGGCCACCGCCGTCCGCACCGACTCGGCCGTCCTCCCATCGCCGTTCCTCGACCGTGCGGCCACGGTTGTCCCACGCAGCCCGCCGGCGCCGGCGTTCGACCACCGGAACATCGAGTTCAGGGGTGAGCACAGCTCCAGCCACTCCTATGGAGTCCTCCCGCTGGACAGGATCAAGAACTTCGCAGTGCACTTCCCGGATGAGTTCGTCGCCGACCTCAAGGCCCGTGTCGGCACGCGCTGCAGCACGTTTCAGTCCCTCCTTGCGCACGCGTGGAAGAAGGTCACGGCGGCGCGTGACCTGGCGCCGGATGATTTCACGCAGGTGAGGGTCGCCGTCAACTGCCGTGGCCGCGCCAAGCCTCCCGTGCCCGGGAACTTCTTCGGAAACATGGTGCTGTGGGCGTTCCCGAGGATGAAGGTGAGGGACCTGCTCTCCGCCAGCAACACGGCGGTGGTTGGCGCCATCCGCGACGCCGTTGCGCGCGTCGATGACGAGTACATCCAGTCGTTCGTCGACTTCGGGGAGGCGGCGGAGCGCCGCGGCATCGAAGGCGGCGGCCAGGAGCTAGCGTCGACGGCGGCGACGCCGGGCACGGTGTTTTGCCCGGACCTGGAGGTGGACAGTTGGCTCGGGTTCCGCTTCCACGGCCTCGACTTCGGCGGCGGGCCGCCGTGCGCGTTCCTGCCGCCAGACCTGCCCATCGATGGAATGATGATATTCGTGCCGTCGTGCGCGGCGAAGGGCGGCGTCGACCTGTTCATGGCGCTCGACGACGAGCACGTCGACGCCTTCAAGCAGATTTGCTACTCCATGGACTGACCATACGTATGTATATACGTACAAGACTACAAGTATATACACGTATGCTATTGCTAGCACATGGACTGCAGGCCTGCTTAATTGCCTTGTATATACAGCAATAACCATAGCAGTGCAACAATACGTACATGTACGCGTATGTATGTACAAGTACGATGTCTCTGCGGGTGAGAGAATGTCGCATGCATGAATATGTACATATGCACACGTGTGACGTGAGTATACTGAGGCACGCCCAATAGCAGTATCCATAGCTTGTATGAGAAAATGCATTAAATGTGTATATTTACAACTCTTTGAATGAATAATACGTGTGTTTATTGCTTTTCTACGTCAAAATGTGTGAGTTTATGAAATTAAATCAATATGATCATCCAAGTCTCATCCAACGACTCACGAATTACTCCCTCCGTTCAAAAATGTAAGACGTATTTTGATTCGTTAAGATAAGGTTTTGACTAATGATTACTCTATTAATATATGGTTTATGTGATGTAAAATCATAATCATAAGCAAGTACTTTTAAATATGAATTTAATGATAACAATTTTATATCACGTAAATCATATATTAATAGAGTAATTATTGATCAAAGTGTTATCTTAACGAGTCAAAATATGCCTTATATTTGTGGACGAAGGAAATAAATTATATTCTGTTAATTTAGTTTTAACTATACATTTACTCTTCTAATCAACCCTCCTAATGAGATCCTAATATGGGCCTGTTTGGTTGGGCTGTGGCTGTTGATAAAGCTGCTATTGGCGGGCTGTCTGGAAAAGCTACTGTGGCTGTGAGAAAGCGAACATATGACTTTTGGTTGATCTAAATCATCTACAACATTTTGAAAAATGAGTACTGAAGCTTCAACACATTGTAAAAAGCTAGCAGAAGACAGCTTTTTCAAACAACTGAATTTACACTGTAAAACCCATAGCTACCGTTGGTAAAAACTGCTGAAAAGCTGACCGTTTGGTTGGGCTGTAGCTTTTTCCAGTGAAAAGCTGCTGAAAAGCCCAACCAAACACCCCCTAACTCTCTCACCAGATTTACTGTAAAACTTAAAAAGCTTAAAATAAGTTGAAAGGATGGAGGATTAATTTTCGAGGGGATTTGATTCAACAGAACAAAAAATTACTTGCTGAGTTACATGATCTGGAAACTGTAGAGGAGATAACTAGTCTTAATAGTTTAGATCTGCGACGAAAATATGATATTAAGGTTGCGCTTCAGAAAATTTATTGTAAGGAGGAAAGCTTTTGGCATCAGAGATCCAGAACCAATTGGTTATTAAAAGGTGATAATAATACTGAATTTCTTCACAGGGTGGCTAATGGGAGAAAACGAAAGAACACTATTTTTTCTTTGGAAAAATATGATGCTATTATTGATGGAGATGATAATTTACTTAAACATGCTACTGATTTTTATAAATCTTTTTTTGGTCCTGCTGCTGGTTTTCAATGTCACATGCATCCATCTGTTTGGACTGCAGAGGAGCAATTAACTCTTCAGGACAATTCAGCGATTTCTGCCCTTTCTCTAAAAAAGAAATTTTCACTGCTTTGCATCTAATGGAAAAACATAAAGCCCCTGGCCCTGATGGGTTTCCCATTGAATTTTACCAATCTTGTTGGCATATAATCAAAACAGACTTGCTGCAGATTTTTGAGATTTTTATGAGCATAGATTGGATATTAGTAAGATAAAGTATGGGATTATCACTCTTATCCCCAAGTGTCAAGACACTGATACTATTCAGCAATTTCGCCCCTGTTGGGGAATGGATCCCCGCGATACCCGGTTCTGACGCTTTTTTCGTACTTGGAAGAAATCGATGAATCTCCGGACTCGTCAACGCCAAAACCGTGCCGACGTCAAGCTCGTGCGAACACCAAGTTCATGCGGACATCAAGACCGTGCCGACGTCAAGCTCGTGCGAACGCCAAGTTCGTGCGGACACCAAGACCGTGCCGACGTCAAGCTCGTGCGAACGCCAAGTTCGTACGGACACCAAGACCGTGCCGACGTCAAGCTCGTACGGACACCAAGACCGTGCCGACGTCAAGCTCGTGCGAACGCCAAGTTCGTGCGGACACCAAGACCGTGCCGACGTCAAGTTCGTGCGAATGCCAAGTTCGTGTGGACGCATGACGAGCGGGGCCCGCGGAATATTCCCGGAATATTCCCGGAGGAAAAGACCGGTTCGTCCTCGTGGGTACTAGTGTACTTAGTGGCAAGATTGTAAATAGTCCGATGGCATTTTTGTAACCTCCTCCGTCCCTCCATTTTCCCTATAAATAGGGGGGCACCCCTCCCATTCCAAGGGTTCAAAATTTAGAAATAAACCCCATTTGCTCATCCTCTCCTCTAGTTTGTGGCTCTTAGCCGGATCGAGCGCCTTCGCGTCGTGCGACCCGTGTGCGCGACTGCGGTAACTCCGCGGCGTAGTTTCCCAGGCAATCCTCGTAGGTCCACGAAGCCATGCGGGGGTGCCACAAGTTCATTGTCTAGCCTTGTTGCTATGACAGTCCCATTTTGTCGGTGTAGAGACGCCTCTAGTGGTGGTCCGGTTGGACCCCCTTTGGGATTCGGCCGGGGGCACAGTAGGATTTCTCGATTTGTGCCGGTTATGATTGTCGGAGGGGTGGATCTGATGCAGGAGACGCGAAGATTTACCCAGGTTCAGGCCACCTCGGAGGTGTAAAACCCTACGTCCTGCTTCCTTTTTTGTATATATGAGGATTGGGGGATTACAAAAGTTCGTTGTTCTTCTTCTTGCTCTAGCCCTAAAGGAAGAACTCAGAAGAACCTGCCTCTCTTCCCTCTCTCTAGAGCTCAGTTTCAAAGATCTCTCCCTTTGCATGGCCTCGGTTCTCCCCTTATATACTCCGGGGTTTACCACAACGGCCTACGGGTAAAAATATGCAAACAGCGATGTTGCTTGCGTAGGGGGCGTGGGCAGGCCACGCCGGCCGCCGAAGGCTACTGTAGAGGAATAGACGTTTGCTGACACCTTTATGCTCGGCGGGCCCCGCGAGCGGAGACTTACCGGGTTTCTTCTGACAGAGTTGGTGAAACACCCACTCCTGGGCCCCGAACGTCAGCCACCGAACCCGCGCAACGAAGCGCGCGGCGATGCGTCCCAAGGGGTAAAAAGGTTGACAGCGATAGGGGCGTGCGATGCGGCGCGCCCGGTCGGTCAACAGTCCTGTCAGTCGGGCCCACCTCTCGGCAGGGACGATAACCAACGGGGCTTATCGCCTGAGCGGGTGGGGCCCGGCCTGACCGTCATCATACCCTCACAGGGCCTAGGGTTTCTCGTCAGAATGACGGGTATTAAATACCTCTACCAGGGCTGAGGCTTGTTGGAGAAGCTAGCCGCTCGATAACGTGCTCAGAGGAGGGCCCCACGGGGGGACACGACAAACCCCGAGCATTTCGGTTCCGAGCAGCTCCTTCAGCCGGGAGGGGCGCCAGCTGTTTCAGGCTGCCCCCGGACGACCTCGAGCGCTCGGGGAGCACTTGTTGGAGGGCCGCTCGGGGCCCCTTACGGGGGGAGCTCCAGGAGGAGCGCTCGGGGGGACACCCCGAGCACTCCCCTGGGCCCCACACACCCTGGGACGCCGGGCGCTCGGGGAAGGACCCCGAGCGCTCCCTTGATTTCTAATCCTTGAACTCTCGGGAGCCCAAGGCCTTCTCTGGGTACTCGCACGGATGCGACGCCCGAGGAAGACCCCCGAGCGCTTGGGCTTGGCCGCCTGATTCACTCGATAGCCGGGGTGGGGGCCTACAACCACACCGGCCCGGTTGCCACGTGTCTCGCTCCGCGGCATCTGATTGGCCTCCGCCGGCGGTTCGGGGGACCCTGGGCCCCATCCCGCTGACACATTTATTCCGTAATATCCTATTCAAACTAATTAACAAGATCCTTTCTATCAGATTAGAACCGTTGATGGATAAGTTGATCAATGAAAGTCATAATGCCTTTATTAGGAAAAGAAATATTATGGATGGTGTTCTTCCTCTTCATGAACTCATTCATGAATCCAGACATAGGACTTGCCAGGGAGTGCTTCTTAAGTTAGATTTTGAGAAAGCCTATGATAAGGTGAATTGGGAGTTTCTGTTTCATTGTCTTCGATCTAAAGGGTTCTTTGATACTTGGTGCCAATGGTGGTTGGCTGCTCTAGTTATGTATGGTACTTTGAGTGTCAAGTTAAATGAGAAAATTGGTCCTTATTTTGGTAGTTATTGAAGGTTCATCTAGCACCTAAGTGTGGTTTTAGTAATTAATGACAATACCTATAGACTAACAATTGTATTGAGAATTATTTGTAGATTGTTCCATAGGTGATGCATGAATGATAAAAGCATGGATTCATTGAGAAATGCCATGAGATCAAAAGATATGCATCGTGATCAATGAGCTTTAAGTGATGCTCATGTGATGAAGAAGAAGCTAGAGAAAAGAGATCTCAGGGGATTGAGATTGGGATTCAAGAAGTGAACCAATCGTGATCGAGGTGAAGGTCAAGTGCATGATCTAAATGTGATCCTGAGTGGAACACTAAGTGATCGTGTATGGAGCTCATGAGTCGAGCCAAAAGAGGATCAAGATGAAATCCATGAGTTGGACTCAAGATGGTTAGCATTAGAGCGTGAAGGCTAAGTTACTTGTGTGGTTCAAGTGACTAAAGGCACGTTATTGTCAATTAATGTTTATGGACTAACTCATTTTCTTTGTGGTAGAGTGTGTTGGGGTTAGGGTCCATAGGCTCATGTGTTGAGCCAAGGTATTGAAGACTAGATCCGTGAGTTGGATTAGAGACATTTGACAATCAAGCTTGAAGGCTTTGTCACTTATGGTCGATAGACCAAGTGACTAAAGGTATAAGATTATCAACTAAGATTTATGGACTGACCTATGTGCTATGTACTTGAGAGTGAGTTGGGGTTAGGTTCCATATGATGGCAAGAGTTGAATTGAGATATTCAAATATGCCTAGTTCGAAGAGCAAAATCAAGTCGAGCTTAGTGGACGACTAACATACTTGATGCTTGCGGTTCATGCCTTGATGATGAACCGGTGAAGTTGACGTGAAGAGAAAAGCCTCCTATGCTTTGTGCATAGGAAGTTATCATTTGGTCTTCATCAAGCTTCCGGTGATCGAGAGAGGATTGAGACGGGCAACAAGGACGAAGTTCGTCATCAAGCCATAGTGGAGTTGATGACAAACTTAGAAGAGCAATAAGAAGCGTCGGGACTTGGATGATGCATTTATCAAGTCCGACGGGATTGCTCAAGGCAAAGGTATGTCTAGACTAGGTTTTCTAGTTTTGTCGGTCTCATGGAGTTTGGTGGGAGACTGGGTTGTATGTTCGATAGCCGTACTATCAAGAGGGGTTATCAGATGCGTAGTTTGGATGTTATCGGTTGTCGAGTGCTCAAATCTTGTGCTTAGTGCGTGTTAGGTTTATGTTGAGAGGCTGCTTTGGGAGCTCGGGGTGTCTAAAGGTGGTTTAGACTTAACCCTTTGTTATGGTCGGCCTTTGTGGCGGTTAATATATTTTTTTTTGCCAAACCCTAGTTGTGTTTGGCGTGTCTCATTTGGTACCTAGCTTTAGTCTTGAGTGATTAAGCTTTCTACAATGGGTGGAAGTGTCCGAATCCGAGTTCAGAGTGTTCCGGGGTGGTTTTTTGCAGTGCCGGAATTTTGCACATATCAGAAGTTCCGATGTGGTCGGAAGTTCTGATTTCTGCAATATGTGAGCTCTTTGTTGGCTGAGTGAAGTTCAATCGGAAGTTCTGATCCGAGGATCGAATGTTCCGATGTGTGCTTTTTACCAGGTTTGTGACCGTTGGGATTTGTAGATCAGAACATCCGATCGTTGGATCAGAACATCCGATTAGTGCAGAATCTGTCCAATAGCTAGTTTTTGGAGTTGGGGTATTTATACCCCTTGCCCTCTTCGCGAGAGGGTGCTGCTATAGTTGCTTTGTCCTGCTGGTTTTGGAGTGTTGAAACTTGGTGTTCCACTCTTTGGTGCTCTCCTCTCCTCTCCCAAGTTCTAGTGTGAGATTCAAAGTTTTTGTGGCTTAGTGAGAATAGAGAGAGGTGTGAGAGGGGTGCAGTGCTTTGGTAGACTGCACTTAGCACATTGGTTGTGTGTGTTTGAGCACTTGGTGTTGATCGTATTTGAAGCGTGAGTCCGGGAGCTTGTTACTCAGATTTGGCATCGGCAAGCTGGTTCGCTTTGTTGGACTGATCTTCCACCACCCGTCATCTCTAGCTCCTCCCCCTACTCTTCTTCCTTTGTCTCAGCTCTACCATATCATTGACGTTTCTCACCTCATAAGATTCTGTCTCACAAAACGTAAACCAAGGAGGGACCGCCGTATGCTACACCATGAGATAAGGACCGGCAAAATAGATTAATTATTGGGGTTCTATACATGATTCGAATGAAGTCAATCAAAAGTTGAGATCCAAATTTCTCCATCCTAATGGTTGGACGAAGTCAAGCTATCGAGCTTGATGCACCGTTCGGTTCAGCTAAAAGCTTAAACTGAGGAGGAAATATAGACAATGTATTCACCCTTGCACACAAGTATTTTACATGGACAGTTGACATCATGTCCTTATTTAATCATAAACTAAAGGAGAAATTAAATACCACAATTAATTAACGCTATGGATACACTGGCATAAGAAAGAATTTAGAAGAGGAGCAGCCACACGAGTAGAGGGGCTATTATCATGGACGACACCCGCGACGCCGCCGCCGAAGCCACCGCCGCCTTCTCGAACGTCAGCGTCTCCCCTTGGAGGTCGTAGATCATATTCGTGCCCGTCTGCAGCAGGCTGCCCAGTACCGACACGCCCTTGGACGGCAGTATGGTCATGCAGGTCCGCCCGCTGGCTAATTCGAAGAAGTAGTTCTCCGTCCTGAGCTCCATCGCGGCGCCGCCGTCCAGCACCAGCGTCAGCTTCGGGACGGTGACCTTGGTGAAGGACTGCACTAGTGCAGAACCCCTTTATTAGTGGCGTGCTAAAATACCTATTAGTGGCGTGTGGGCAGCACGCCACTAGTATCACGCCGGTGGTAATTGGTTACTAGTGGCGTGCTGCCCACACGCCACTAGTAACGCATATACTAGTGGCGTGCCCTCTCCCCCACGCCACTAGTAACGTATATACTAGTGGCGTGCTCCGCAGGTCACACGCCACTAGTAATGAGTATTACTAGTGGCGTGCGAGTTTCGAAGCACGCCACTAATATATTTTCTAGGCAAAAAAAAATTTTAAAATTTTTAAAAAAATTAAAAAAATTTATATGTTATTACTAGTGGCGTGCGGGCTTGGGAGCACGCCACTAGTATATTTTCTAGGCCAAAAAAAATTAAAAAAATTTTAAATTTTTTTAAAAAATTAAAAAAATTTATATGTTATTACTAGTGGCGTGCTCGTTTGGGAGCACGCCACTAGTATATTTTCTAGGCCAAAAAAAAATTTAAAATTTTAAAGAACCTCAAGTAGCAAGCTGCGTTTTCCCTTAGTTGTTTGTTGTAAATCCATTGAATTACTTCCTGTAAATCTTAGTTCGATCTAGTTATGTACCTTATAAAATAACCCAACCCCATCTACCCCTCCTCAATTCGTTGCCTCGCACGTTAAATTCCAAACACTTACTCAAATATAACTGTACACCAGAATGAGACATTCACCAACATAGACCGACTAAATGAATTACCATTCTGTCACACAAGAAGACTCAGGTAGCCAATGACATACATAGCTAAGAGTAAAAAAACTGAGGTACAAGCAGAACCTCTAATAAACCCCTCTACAAAGAAACATTGTCATCTGTCACTCAAAATACACCTAAAATGATGATTATAGCATCAAATCATCATCTGTGTTCTACATAAATAGAAATTTCAAACATTCATGTGTTATGATTACTGCACAAACATATCAAATCCCGATCACCGAAATTGCTAGTTCTCAGTAAATCCACGACAAGGGAAAAGATAGCTGGCAAAGAGAAAACTGAACACAACTAAAACTAAAACTTTCTGAAATAATCAGTCGGAAAACCGATAGCAGGGTTAAAAGGCTAGGAATTAAGGAAGAGGCAGGCAGGGGAGGTTATCGTCATGGTTGGGCCAGTAGTGGTGCTTGCACTGCTTCTTGATCAAGCTGGTCTGACACTATAACTCCAGTGCATTTGCCCTTGCTTTCTGGATCAAGCGTCCAAGCAAAGCCCAAGGCTATTGCCTGTAGAAATATTGAAGTTCAGATATGCAGTTACAGACACTGTATACATTTTAGTGAACACACTACTTGGAGGAAGAGAAGGACTGACCAAGAAGATACCGGCCACTAGGAAACTGAAACCTTTGTAGTTGAAAGGTGCTTCTTCTGAAATGAAGTAGGCTGGAACCCAAAAAAGGAAGAAATCAAGCAATAATTCAGAATACAAATGGAGCATGTAGAATACATAAGCAATATTGGGAAGATGAAAAAGAACTGCTGGAGATCGTGCATCCTAGTTAACCGGGCTTGTTCCCCCTGTATAGAAAGAATGTCCATCAACTTCTGTAAATTAGTTGTAATTCATTTAGAAGTAAATGATTGGTCACAAAAAAGAACTTCTGAAGTTCCATGCAAAGCTTCATTGAACTAGTTATGCTCCACAATACACATAGTTTAAACATAACTGGACTTCTGCATTTTCAAAAGTCCACCACAGCTAGTAGCACATTTCACAGTGACATTGGATATTTAGTTCAGAAAAAATGGAAATAATCAGTCCTGCTAATACGCCATACATATCATATTATTTCACAATAATTTTCAGTTATTGCTTGCACTAAGTGAAAAGAAATATTCAAATAAAAAATGAAGACATAAATACTATTTACTCCGTTGTATTGTTACCTGCTCTATCACCCGCGTGGACATCTGAAAATACAACTAACACAAGTCCTGTGACACATATAGCCACACCACTATATTTTCTGAATCTGTACTTTGTCTTCAAGAACATCCATGTAAGGAATATGACAGCAGGAATAGCCCAGCAATCAAGAAGCATAACACTTGTCAGGGATGTATATTGGTAAGCCTTAACAACTACAAAAGAAAGAAGATAGTTAGCATAATATTGCTAGATTATCTGTGTATTTCAGTAGTCAGGAATTCACTTCTTAGCAAGTAAGATGATTTTTTTCCTGAAGAGGTG
This sequence comes from Stipa capillata, assembly GCA_019208055.1. Taxonomy (NCBI): domain Eukaryota; kingdom Viridiplantae; phylum Streptophyta; class Magnoliopsida; order Poales; family Poaceae; genus Stipa; species Stipa capillata. The sequence continues at coordinate 61,466 of JAGXJF010005529.1, read as the reverse complement.
ACTAAGCAATAGCACTTCTTTACAGTGAGACTGCATAGTTTAATTAATAAATACATGTAAGGGTTGCACATACCTAGGTAATTTGCCTCCACATCGACCAAACCTAGTATCAAATAGTAGTACCATTTCATCTGCAAGAAATAGTGCATGCATAAATCAGAAATCACAGCAATTGGAAACTAGAGATGGTTGTAGTACAGCAACAAGATAAAATTTTGTTGTTATCAAGAAGGGGGCAAGGAAAAATACTGTACTTTGAAAAAGAAGCAAACTGTTGTTTCATAAGAACGGAGAGTAACCACTAAAGAACCTAAGACTTAATTTAGGCAAAATACCTGGAACTAAATCAACCGAAGGTTTTGGTCATCCTGTGCTGTTATCCCTTTTTGGAGAAGTATACTCCCAAGGTGCTAAGGGGTGGAACTTAAATCTAACCCTTGATTTACATAGTGTAATATAACCTTTTAGCACATAGTTATCTGCTAGAGATAATAACAATTCTGATAGAGAACTGATCTTCCTGCAACCAAACCTTCATCTCTCAACTCGTAACTCCAGTGCTACCCCCCTGCCTGAACTTTCAATACCTCGTACTATTGAAGGCCAAGGAATCCTTTCGCCGAACACTTCATTACATGAAGTAACTAGGATGCACGATCATATAGCAGATATACCAGTAGGCAATATTGAGAATACATAGGCAATATTGGGCGGCCGGTTGCTCCAGTTCGGCGACGAGTCCCGCAGGGACGAGGTCGCCGGCTGCGTCGCGAAGCGCCTGGCCGCCGCCGCCGCCCATGGCGCCGCGGCCGGGGGAGGGACCAGCGCCGCCGGGAGGAGGCTCCCCGCGGCGGCGAGCGGGCGGAGTAGGCGGGAGGCGGAGGCAGAGGCGGCGGCTGCGGGTAGGGGCGAGGCAACAACTGCGAGCCAGTCAATTATCCCCCCAACTTAAGCATATCTGGGCAAACAATCCAGTCTCCACCTCATAAATCAAAGATTTGCTCGATTGCTAGAAGATGTGAAAGCATACCGGGGTTCTCGGCGTCGGAGGAGGGGGTCCTGGGCGGCCGGAGGAGGATGGGGAGCGGCGGCCGGAGGCGGATGGAGAGCGGCGTCGGGGCCGGAGGCGAGGTTGCGAGGTGGCCGCGGGAGGAGGGCCGGCGAGGAGGAGCGGGGTGCCGGGGGCGGCGGCGTGGCGATGGCGGCGGTGCTCACGGGAAGATGCAACCTGTAGGCGGGGCAAAACGCGGGATTGGAAAATTGGGAAAGTGGCGCTCCTGCAGTGCCGAGTATATGGAGCTCCTTACTAGTGGCGTGCTGACATATGCACACGCCACTAGTAACCTGTTACTAGTGGCGCTCGGGTTTGCGCACACGCCACTAGTAACCTGTTACTAGTGGCGCTCCTGCACTGCCGCACGCCACTAGTATGTAGGTATGAGGATCATATATTTTTTTTCTTTTAAGCTTGCATATCTGGTGGTGGTGGTGGTACATCCTTACTAGTGGCGTGTCCTACAAACGCAACGCCACTAGTAAGCTCTTATTAGTGGCGTGCTGGTGGTGCAGCACGCCACTAGTAATATTTTGGGGTTTTAGGGTATTTGGGCTATTTTTAGGGTTTTAAGTGTAGGATTATGTTCCAGCTTTTTTATACATTGAATATAGACTATTTAAAGTTTCATGTAAAAAGTTAGCATTTTTTAGGGTTATTTTTCTATTTTTAGGGCATTAAATGTATTTCTAGGTATTTAAAGGATATAATTCAAATTTAAACTACAAGTACATAAAAAAAATTGCACAAAATTGGTAGAAAAATCATATTTAAGTTTGTGACTATATATTTAGGTGTTATTGAATAAAATATTAGAAAATTCAAACATTATTATGGGAAAATTCAAACACTAACTTGTAGTAAATGGTTTTTGAATTTAAAAAAATGTAAATGTGGTCTGAAAAATATGAAACTTAGCATGGTGTCATTATATGACCTATAGAGGCTGTGGTTAAATTTTGAGAGAGTTACAAAAAAGTTTTGATCTAAGTTGCTTAGAAACCGAAGGATATCCAGGGAAGAATCGTAGTTTCGAAGGGAAAGTGTGAGGTTTGAGAGAGAGCTGATAGTTTTGTTCCTCATTTGACTTTGAAATTTTTTATATATTGAATATACACCATTTAAAGTTCCATGTCAAATTTTGAGATTTTTTAGGGCTAGTTTGCTATTTTCAAGGAATTAAATGTATTTGTCTGGTAGGTAGGCACATGCCACTGGTAAATGTATTTCTAGGTATTTGAATTTTAAACAAGATATTAATGAAGAATGTGAGGGTGGGAAGATACATCTATTTATTTTACAAATTAGAAAAAAGAATCACTTAATTTGGACTTATAAATCAAAAGTTATCGATATTGAAATAATGCAGAGATTACTAGTGGCGTGTGCATATACATGCACGCCACTAGTAACTGTATTACTAGTGGCGTACCCTCTAACACCCACGCCACTAGTAATTTTTCAGACCCGATTCAAAAAAATGCACCATATGCATCAACTATTAGTGGCGTGTAGCGCTAAAGGCACGCCACTAATAGGACATTTACTAGTGGCGTGTGGGGCAGGAGCCACGCCACTAGTATGCGGTGCCCGGGTATCAGATACTAGTGGCGTGTGGCTCGAAGGGACACGCCACTAGTATTCTGTTACTAGTGGCGTGGTGTGGAAGCCGCACGCCACTAGTAACGTATGCCTGTTCTGACTGCTGGGTCCCGGCTACTAGTGGCGTGCTTTGTGACGTGCACGCCACTAGTATTCTGTTATTAGTGGCGTGTGGAAATAGTGGCACGCCACTGGTATTTTGTGGATATAGCAGTGGCGTGGTGTTTTTGGGGGACGCCACTAGTAAGCTTCTCCTATAAGGGTTTCTGCACTAGTGCTGCGATATGTAGCACAGGTGGAAGGCCTCGTCGCTGAAGACGGGACTCACGCCCTGCTTCTGGATCTTGTTCACCAAAGCCCTTCTGAGGACGCTGTAGACGGCCACGTCGAGGTAGGTCAAGGGCATGGTCGTGCTCAGGAACACCCCGCCGGAGCCGTCCCGGCGCGAGGTCGAGCTCTCCAGGCAGCTGGATGCCGCTCAGGGCCTGGCCGTCGACCTGTATGCCGGTGAGCCTGACGTAGTACAGGTTAGGGTACATGTCGCTGCCGAGTAGCGGCGTGGAGCGGCTGCGCTTGGTCTGCGGCACGGCGTCTTCGCCCAGACGGATGACGCTCTCCGAGCCGTCGGAGTCGGCCGTCGCCAAGAGGTAGGAGAATTTGGAGAGCTGGAGCTGCGTCACCATGGAATTGCTCCCCCGGCCGAAGCCGATGTAGCCGGATGCGCCGGAGGCGGAGAAGTCCAGCGTGCTGTCGGTGCTGCAGCTGAACACCATCGGGACGGACGTGTCCCCGAAGGTGAATGTGTCGATGGCGAGGTAGCCGGACGCGGCGTAGTAGTTGACGCTGGTGGCGGCGTCGCCGGCCTCGTAGTACTGGATGTAGTTGCAGCTGCTGGAGGAGTCCGCGCAGTCCTGGGAGATGAAGCACGTCGGGCTGGTGCAGCGGACCTGGTCGAAGGAGGTGGAGTCGGCGGGGCGGAAGGTGAGCGTGGTCAGGCAGCTGCCGCCGGTGCAGGGGGCGGACTGCGTCCAGATGGCCTGGTTGGTGATGTCCATGATGCCGAAGATTTTCTGCTTGGCAGGCGTCCCGACGGTGAGGTTGAAGACGACGACGCCGACGCCTTGGGCCGCCGCGTTGCCCAGCTGGTCGTCCTTGTCGTCGCCGTTGTTCCTGCTCTTACTGCGCTGGGAGATGTCCGCCACACCCTGCGTCCCTTTGTTTACCAAGTAATCTTTCACCACCTTTTTCATGATTGGGGTCGCCCTGATCACGGCGCGAGCCAAAAGGGCCTGCACCTGCGACGACGCAGGCGTGGGGAGAAGAAGAAGCTGGAGACTGAAAAGCGACGAAGATACTAGCAGCGCCGTCATGGCGACTGCACTTGTTCTTGGGAGGCCCATAACCATAACTAGCTTCTTGTTGTTGTTATTGTTGCCTTTCTTTGCGATTCTTGCTTCTTGTTGATTTTCTTAGCCATCGAGACGGGGCTTCATTTATACAAGGAATGAACCAGCGGCACGGCGGTGACTGTACTTGGGCGGCCCATGCTATCAGTACCCTATATACATACATGACAAGGCTGTAAGGTTGACGAGGGCACCAGGCCACCAAGTTGGCAGCAATCGACAAATCTGTCATTGTCTCGTCAAAGCCGTTCGTCTTCTGTGCACTGCTCCGACCAGAAAAAAAATCGATAATTAAGTCATGTAAAAAACCAACCGCCTGTAATTTCCAAGTTGCACCGTTTGATTCCAATTTCATGGCCGGCGTCGCTCTCTGGAGACCATACTACCTACGTACGGAGGGCTAGTTCTATTCCGCGTACGTACTGTCGGCGTTGATCGCTAGTTCTATTAATTCCATGAGTAGTGGAGCGTGCATGCATGGTCACAAACCTAGTTCTACTAGCCGTTCCACGTATTATCTGCACGTACCACACAAGTTACTTTAAAATTCATGCTAAATTTTTAAAGAACACTTAACTTTATCCATTCTTCGTTGCACAATCATTTTCATTTTGTAAAAGACTCATCAATCCATCTATTTCCAATTCTCAAGTCCTCCACTCTGTCTATCTATTCATCCATCATCTTCTCGCTATGAGCGTGAGAGCACTTGTCGGTGTTAAAATCCGGCAATACTGAATACAGGGCAGCGTGAGCACAGCAGATCTAGATGGGTGCACATGAGAGACAAAGTTTAGACAGGTTCAGGCCCTCGAGAAGAGGTAATACCCTACGTCCTGTGTTTGGTGTATGATATTGCTTGGATCCCGAGTGCCGCAAGCCTTCGAGAATAGATCTCAAGGTTGCTAGGGCTATGTGTGTATGTGAACTTATGAAAGCGTATGAAGCCTAGAGTTCCTCCCGATCGGTGGATCCCTACCAGGCCTTATATAGGCGACCAGGGTATGGTTACAAGAGTCCGGATCGGTTTACAGATTTGTTTCCTAATTAGTTACAACAGAATCCGGAACTGCCGGGTAAGTGTTTATCCCTATCTTGCACTCCAAGTCGATGAGGCGCCCCCGTGTAGAAGTCGGACTCTAAGTAGTCGGCCTGGCCCACCCTATGTCTAGAGGGCCGGTATTATCCTTCTTGACGATACCCGGGTGCTATGTCATCGTCAGCACTCAACTAATTCATAAACCAAAAATTTATTATTATGCTTAGTAACATTCGGTGATGATTTAGTTCACTTGATATAGTGTTCACGTTCAAACAAACAAATATTTTTTCCATGTCATGAACGAAATAATTAATAACAAAATATTTTTTGATGTTCATGAACAAAATATTGTGTTCATGATTTCTTTTGTTCATGTACAAAATCATGAACAAATGTTGCACAAAAGTATATTCTCTCATTTCTCTCTAAAAGGGTGTAAATGCAAATGACCGTTAAAAATATCATGTGCAAATCTTATAGCACTTCGGACGATATAAATAGTATGCAAACATCCTATTATGAGTGAAAAAACTGCACTCGTGCACGGGTGGCTGAAATCATTCACTACTACAGAAAGGCTCATCCGGGACGTGTCATCTCAGTCGGGCAAAGCTGAACCGCCTCTGATTCCCTCATCACAAGCGGGTTCCCACGGGGACCGTCTCTGATGTTGATGTTGTGTCCCCAGATGGAAACATCAGAGTCGGCTTGGAGCCGAACCGCCTCAGATGACATCATCTGAGGCGGTTTGAAAAGGAACCGCCTCTGATATAGCGTCATCTGAGGCGGTTCGTTACCGAACCGCCTCAGATGTAACATATATCACAGGCGGTGTGCGGTGAACCGCTTGTGATGACTTTTCGGGATATCACAGTCGGTTTAAGTGATCCAACCGACTGTGATAAATGTCGCCTTTATATGCAGCATTTTCGGGAAGTCTTTTAGGGTTTCCTTGATCTGTTCTGTTGGGTGGCGGCTGGTTCGGGCAGGGGCGATTTTAAGGCGATTTTGAAGGGAGGGAGAGTGGTTGGTGAGGAGTAATTGCATTGGACATTGAAGAAGGTTAGTACTACTTGCCCCTTTAGCTCCCTATTTTGCTTTCATTTGGTTGGATGAGATAATTAGGTTTAGTTGTTTGGAGATGATGAAGTGAAAATTAATCATGTGGTTAGGATCTTTTAGTATGTGCTAGGTTAATAAGTCTCTTGCATATGTATTGTGTAGCAGTATGTGCGAGATGGATCGAAGTTGGATGTATCCCGAGAACCGTGTGACCCAAGAGTACATTAATGGTGTAGATGATTTCCTATTAGTAGCACGAGATGATATGTTGGCAAAGGGAGCCAAATTTATGTGTTGCCCGTGCTATGATTGTAAGAACGAGAAGATGTTCAAGGAGAGAAACCAGATACAAGATCATTTGATTCGTAGGGGTTTTGTAAGTGGATATACACGGTGGACCAATCATGGCGAGGCGCACATAATTTTACCGGGTGGAGATGAGGCGAGTAGCAACGAAGATGATGTCGACGGTGAGTCCGATTGCGAGGAGGATGGAGATATGCAGCCGGCCGATAATGAATTGGAGGAAATGTTGCGTGACGCAGAAGGAAACGACCTAGAGGGGAGACAATACGAGCAATTCCTGGGCTTGATGGAGGACTCAGAGAAACCTTTATTTTCGGGTTGCAAGGCAAAATATACAAGATTATCAACTGTTCTTGAACTATTCAAATTGAAGGCAAGCAATGGTTGGTCCGACAAAAGTTTTACCTCTCTCCTATTACTCATGGCAGACTTGCTTCCACAGGGAAACGAGATGCCCACGAGCACATACAGAGCAAAAAAGATTCTTTGTCCTCTAGGTCTGGAAATAGAAAAACTCCATGCTTGTAAGAACGACTGTATCATCTTCCGTAAAGAGTATGCGAACGTACATGTGTGTCCAGTATGCAAGACATCCAGATATAAGCAGCTCGATGTTCAAGGTGATGAATCAGAGGGTGTCGAAAGCAGGAAAGGACCGCCGGCAAAGGTAGTGTGGTATCTTCCTATTGTTCCGCGTCTGAAGCGTTTGTTTGCAAACAAAAAGCACGCGAAACTTATGAGATGGCATGCCGACGACCGTAAGAAAGATTTCATGCTAAGACACCCCGCTGATTCAATCCAGTGGAGAAACATCGACACTAGGTATCCAACGTTTGGAGCCGAGTCGCGAAATGTAAGGTTCGGGTTGAGTACGGATGGAATGAATCCCTTCGGTAGCATGACCTGTCGACATAGCACCTGGCCGGTGGCTATGTGCGTGTACAACCTCCCTCCTTGGCTTTGTATGAAGCGAAAGTACATCATGATGGCCATGCTAATCCAAGGCCCGAAGCAACCTGGAAATGATATTGATGTATACCTAGCACTCTTGATGGAAGATCTTCAGACTCTATGGAACGAAGGGGTTGACGATGTATGGGATGCCGACAAAAGGGAACACTTTACCTTACGCGGCCTCCTGTTCTGCACCATAAATGACTATCCTGCCTATGGTAACCTGTCTGGTCAAACCACTCACGGAGCTAACGCTTGCGGTCAATGCTCGGATAATACGGCAAGTGTGTACCTCAAGCACTCGCACAAGACAGTGTACATGCGGCACCGTAGGTATTTGCGAAGGAATCATCCATACCGGAATCTCAAAAAGGAGTTTGATGGCACAATAGAGGAGGGTATGGCTCCAAAGCCTTATTCAGGAAAGGAGGTTTACGATATGGTGAAGGACGTTGATGTAGTTTTTGGTAAAGGAATCCCATTGAGAAAGGGCATATGGAAAAAGAAGTCGATTTTTTGGAATTTACCTTACTGGGAACACCTGGAAGTTCGCCACTGCATTGACGTCATGCATGTAGAGAAGAATGTATGTGATAGCTTGCTTGGTCTGTTATTGAACATCCCAGATAAAACAAAGGACGGTGTGAACGCAAGGCTTGACATGGTCGATATGGGCATCAGACTTGATTTAGCACCCCAGAAATCTGAAAAAGGTCGAACATTCCTTCCACCTGCAAGTTACACCCTGTCAAAGGCTGAGAGAACCGAACTTTGCAAGTGCTTGCATGGTATTAAAGTTCCATTCGGTTACTCCGCCAGCATAAAGAAACTTGTGTCCATGAAAGATTTGAAATTGCTTGGAATGAAGTCTCATGATTGTCATGTTCTGATTACACAAATGCTCCCTGTTGCTATTCGAGGCATTTTGCCCACAAAGGTTAGAGAGACAATCATAATGTTATGCCAGTTCTTTCAGGCAATAACCCAAAAGGTCATCGACCCCCTTCAGCTAGATGCTTTGCAACAACGATTGGTGGTAACTCTATGTCATCTTGAGATGTATTTTCCACCGACATTTTTTGATATCATGCCGCATCTCATGGTTCATCTCGTCAGAGAGATTAAGATGTGTGGCCCTGTCTTTCTTCGGAGCATGTACCCGTTTGAAAGATATATGGGCATTTTGAAGTCGTATGTACGTAATCGATCCCGCCCAGAGGGGAGCATTGTTGAAGGCTATGCAACCGAAGAGGTCGTTGAGTTTTGTTTGGACTACATGTTGAATGTGAAACAAATTGGCGTACCTGAATCACGCTATGCTGGGAGGCTACAAGGAATCGGTACTCTCGGAGCAAAACGAATCAATCCCGATCCGGATGCACTTGCGAAAGCCCACTTTCTTGTGTTGGAACACATGGATGTGGTATCTCCCTACATCACCGAGCACTTAGAGTTGGTACGGAAACAGAATCCGAATAAATCTCAAAGATGGATCACTATACAACATAACTCGAGGTTCAATCAGTGGCTACACGACCGAATCACCAATAGCTCATCCATCGATGATATGCTTACTTGGTTGTCAAGAAAACCATCGTACCAAGTCATGACATATCAAGGGTACCAAATAAATGGGTATACATTTTACACGAAGGCTCAAGATGCAAAAAGCTCATATCAGAACAGTGGTGTCCGTATAGATGCTGTAGATGGTGTCGCCCATGAAGCACGGCCATACTATGGGTTCGTAGAAGAGATATGGGAGCTCGACTACGTGAAGTTCAAGATCCCCGTATTTCGGTGCCGTTGGGTGCATCTTTCCCACGTGAAGGTTGACAGTTATGGCGTGACTACCGTGGACCTTGGTCGTGTTGCTTATGCAAGTGAACCATTTGTGCTTGCAAAACATGTTCACCAAGTCTTCTACATAGTCGATCCATCCAATAAGAAGCGTCATGTCGTAAGGAATGGAAAGAGGAGTATCGTCGGTGTCGATGAAGTGGTCGATGAGGATGACTACAACAGATTTGGCGATATCCCTAATTCGGACCAAGTGACGTGCGAAGAAACACAAAGTCATGACAACGAGACCTACATCCGCAATGATCATCATGAAGGTCTTATTTTCAAAGGAAAAAGGCAAGTGCACGCATGATCAGTGATGTGGGTCCAGGTTGAAATGGTTATGTATACTTGAGTTGTGCTGAAATGAGCACTTGTGTAATGTGAAACCTTTATATGTGCTGTAGGATTATGATCTCTGTGAAATGGTTATGTATACTTGCATTGTGTTGAAATGAGCACTTGTGTAATGTGAAATCTTTCTATGTGCTGTGGGAATATGATCTCTGTGAAAACTTTGCGTGAATGTTGAATGTTATTTGAACTGTCGTATAAATCATATGAAAACTGAAGTTTTCCCTAAAAACAGGCTGACGTCTGATGCCCTCTGGACGCAGACATCAGAGGCGGGTGAAACAAGAAGGCCGCCTCTGATGCATCATCAGAAGCGGTTCAAGGAAAGATCCGACTCTGATGACTCAGGGGCCTGGCATACATCAGAAGCGGTCATGAAAGTCCGACTCTGATAACTCACATCAGAAGCGGTTCTGAATACGACCGCCTCTGGATGACTCGACATCAGAAGCGGTTTTGTGTATGGACCCGCCTCTGATATATGACACATCAGAAGCGGTTTTGTATTAGGACCGCCTCTGATATATGACACATCAGAAGCGGTTTTGGTATAAACCCGCCTCTGATGTAAACATGTCAGAGGCGGGTTTTAGTATAGAACCGGCTCTGATGATGTTCCTTTATATAACGTACTTAGGGTTTTTTCAATCCCGCCAGTTGAACCCCTTCGAATTCGCCGCCCCATACTCCCGCGCCACCCCGACTTCCCCGACGCCCCCGCCCCGGCCCGACCTCGCCGCCCCGGCCACCCCCACCGCCCCGGCCACCCCCACCGCCCCCTCGGCCACCCCGACGCCGCCCCGGCCACCCCGCCGCCCCCTCGGCCACCCCGACGCCGCCCCGGCCACCCCGCCGCCCCCTCGGCCTCCCCGACGCCGCCCCGGCCTCCCCGGCCACCCCGGACGCCACCCCGACGCCGCGCCGCGCCGCTCCGGCCACCCCGACGCCACCCCGGCCTCCCCGGCCACCCCGACGCCACGCCGACGCCGCTCCGGCCACCCCGACGCCGACCTCGCCGCTCCTCCCCACCACCGGCGTCCCCGAAGCTTAGGTATCACTCTAGCACTCTAATCTGATCAATGTATTTTTTGATAGATTTGAACATGCTATGCTACTAAGTGTCTGGTATCAATATGCTGAGAAAACATGATGATATGTCTTTCATGCTTAGTTTAGATTGTTGCTAGCATATGTAGCATACGTACATGCAGTATGCTCTGTGATTTTGTTACTTCTAGTGTGCTTATTTGCAATCTTCAGTATGTGATAATGTAGTTGCTTAGTTGGCTAAATTGCTTAGTCTCTTTATCTTTTAAATTAGCCGAGTTATTCTCAAAGTATGAAAATTGGTGTTATTCTAGTTTGACCTTAACAGTAATTGTCGAGATGTCGGACGCGCATTCTTCTTCAAACTCGCCGTCCTCTACGTCGCCGCCGCCTGCTTCTTCGCCTGCCCAGTCTTCGCCCAAGAAGACCGTAAGGAAGCCCAGAACCATTTCACAAAGACCCTCGCGACGCATGGTAATCACAGAAATATCAACGCGATCTGGGGCCCCGAAGAAGCCGGAGAAAGTGGCTGCCAAATTCAGAACTTTTTGCGGGATTCTCGGGCGTGAGAAGGTGGACATCCGGATAGATAACTGGAAGCTAGTCACGCTTGAGATGCAAAATCAATTGATGGCGGAGATAAAGGAGTGGTTCCAGTTCCCTCCAGAATTTGAAAAAAGCATCGAACGAGCCGCGTTCACGAAAATCTCGAAGGCTTGGAGGAGATTTAAGAGCGAGCTCACAACTAAATTCATAAGGACGGGACAGAGTCCGTTCAATCAATATGGCTTCTTGGATCCAGAAGTCTATAGGAGATTTGTGGAGATGAGGTCCACTCCTGAGTTTGACCGTCTCAGTGCAAAGCAGAGGGAGTTGTCAGCTAGAAACAAGCACCCGCATCACCTCGGCACAGGGGGATATGAACAGGCCGAGGAGAAATGGGCGCGTGAGGACCAACTAGCAAGGGCGCGGAATGTAACCCCTCCATTTGCAGGCCTGCAAGGGCGGGCCCATTCCTGGTTAAGAGCTCGTGCCAAGTCTGACCCTTCAAGCGGCACCACAAGATTTCCGAATCCCGCAGATGAGGAAGTCGCACAACGCTTGGTATAACTCACTCACTTTAGTCCTTACAGAACGTAAAGAATAGAATTAGTAAAAGTTATAGTACTTAAGTCGGATTTTCTTCTTGTAGGTCGAAATAAGTTCTCAGCCCTCCCAAGGTGAAGTGGTTGCGTCATCACGGACACACGACGTCCTCACCACTGCACTGGGAAACCCCGAGCACCCTGGTCGCACACGAGGCATAGGAAGTGCTGTTCCATGGCGCCAGGGATTCCCCGAGACTGAGGAGGAATACGAGCGCAGGAGGAGGGCTAGGAGGAGCCAGGCGCAGTCTCAAACAACACAGATAGACCACGCTGCCATGGAGGAGCGTATAAGAGCGGAGGTATCGAGGCAGGTGGATCTTATCAAGGAGGAATTGAGGGCACAGTTCGCCCTTGCTGCTGCAGCTGCGAGCCCCGGCAACCCGTCGAAGTAGCTGCGCATCCGGTGGTTTGGTTGGAGATGAAGGAGGCAGCCAAGGGTTACCGGTGGAGCGTATCACGGTAACAACAATAAACCTATTTGTTGTCGCGTGTTCAATTGTACTATGAACATGTCTTACGAAATCTTCACGCTATTTTGTAGGAACCAACTCGATGCAAGCTCATGGCGAGAGTGATGGGTGACAATCTCCTTGATGCTGCTTTTGGGGTGGCACATCCTTCGCAGCCGGGGAGTATGGTGCACTGTGTGCCCCTTCGCCCTAACTTCGTGAAGGTTATGGTGGACTCCGTTATTGATGGTTTCAAGGTCCTACCGGTGCCCGTGCCCGTACCTGACGAGATCACCGTCCTGCAAGACTCCGTCGGCACCTTGATCCAATGGCCGAAGAAGGACGTCGTCCTATTGGACCAGCCTTCATCGCAGTCGGCATCACAGGCGTGCGAGAAGAATCCGACACCCATGGAGCTTGTAGCGGAGACCGTGCATGAGGACATCCCTGACGTCGTCGAGTTAGTTGCACCGCCGGGAGAGGAGCATACCATTGTGGCAACAACTCACGAAGAAAAGGCAATTCCAAAACCTTCAGAAGAAAAGGATGGAAAAGGTCAGAAGAGAAGCAGGACCAGCAAGAGCACGAGCACGAGCATGAAGAGCACGAAGAGTCCGAAGAGCGTCAGAGTGTCAATCCACCCTCTCCTGAGAAGATGGAGTTGGCTGTCAAATTCGTTAACGGAGAGCCAATGGTGGCGGAGCATGAGTTGAAGTCCTTGTCAACAGCATGTCAGAGATTGCACCAATGGTACATGGAACAGAGCAACATTCTTCGAGGAGACACCAGAAGCAGGCCAGTCGGCATCAAGGTCAAGTTTGGAGAGGAGCACTTGTGGCACCAAGACCTCGATGGGCTGTTCTATGTGTACTTCGAGGACTTGTTTGATCTGTTAAGACTCGACGCCCTCGACCAATCCCTCTTGAGATGCTGGACATTGTAAGTCTGCTCACTCGGATCATAATCGTAATATCTACATATGTTATGCTAGTTATAATATCGTCCTACAATTTCTGTAGATACATGTATAACGAGGCCAAGACGCTCAAGGAACCGGTTGGTTTCCTTGACCCATGCAAGGTCACGGACGAAGCCATTGCGGACAACGAAGAATTCGTGCTGCAATATGTTACAAAGGCGTTGTTGGCTCAAAAGGATAAGGAATACTTCATGTTTGCATACAAACCTGGGTATGTGTTCCGCTATTTGGTTATTTTCAAACCCAGATCAACATTTTGTAGTACCCATGACAACACATCTATATATGCAGCTTCCATTGGGTTTTGATAGTCCTCATTCCAAGAAGAAACAAGGTGATATACCTTGATTCTTCGAAAAATCCTACTCGCGACTTCAAGCCCATTAGGCAAATACTTGACAAGGCATTCGTAGAATTCCGTGCTCGGGGAGGGAAGGGCAAAGGATCCAAGTTATCGCACAGATTTAACTTTCCGGTAATATATATGTTATCATATCACAACTCCGCTAAGTACCGTTCGAATGTATCTAACAATACATTCCTTTCTAATTGCAGTGCAGACAACAGGTTAAAGGAACTAACACTTGTGGATTCTACCTTTGCCACCACATGGAGAAGGTTATGAGTTTCATCACAAGGAAACAAGATATCAAGGTTTGTTATTTCTCAATATATATTCATATATGTATTTGCATGTCAGATAATTTCTCCTCTCCGTCGTTTGCGAAAGATTTGGAAGGTAGAAGATGAGGGAGGCCCAGAAGATGATCAAGCATTGCTAGCGCGGATTAGAGGGATTTTTGCGTTCTTCATGAACACACAAGTCCTAAACCCTCAAGGCGATTTCTATGGTGGAGGTGTAGCGGACTAGCTTTGTCTCAAAACTTGTGATAATTTCAGAACTTTGTGATTATTTCAGAACTTGTGATTATTTCAGAGCTTGTGATTATTTCAGAACTTGTGATTGTTGGTTGTGAACTGTGATGTGTGTATTTGCTTTATTGTGATGTGATTATTGGCTGTCAGTTGCTTTATTATATGAATCTGCCATTATATATGTGCATCTGTCAATTTTCAGAGGGCATGGCTAGCAAAACCTGAGGCTAGCCCAAAATGCAGGCTAGTCATGCCCTCTGGACGCAGACATCAGAGGCGGGTGAAACAAGAAGGCCGCCTCTGATGGCATCATCAGAAGCGGTTCAAGGAAAGATCCGACTCTGATGACTCAGTCGAAGGCCTGGCATGCCCTCTGGACGCAGACATCAGAAGCGGGTCACGGTAACATCCGACTCTGATGACTCAGTCATCAGAAGCGGTCCATGGAAGGTCCGACTCTGATGACTCAGTCATCAGAAGCGGTTCTCAACTACGGCCCGCCTCTGATGACATTTACATCAGAAGCGGTTGTGGTATTTGGACCGCTTCTGATGATATTTACATCAGAAGCGGTTGTCGTATGTGGCCCGCCTCTGATGAATGAGTCATCAGAGACGGGTTTTTAGCAACCGACTGTGAACTTAGGGGTCATCAGAGACCATCTCTCACAGTCGGTTGGACGAACCGCCTCCAATGATCATATTCAACCGCCTCTAAAGGCATGTTTCGTAGTAGTGCCTTACTTTCTCTTTTCCTTTCTTTTAAATCAGAAACTCTAATAGTGTCATTTTATGTGAATTGTCTTCTCCAAAAATTCTGGAAAAATTCTATGAAATACTTGAGATCCATTTTCATGTAAGTATAAAATAATATGGAAACTTTTAGTACAAATTTTTTGACAAACATCCAAATTAATAGATCAGGCTAATTACGCATTTGTACTACAACCCCTAGATGGACTTCTCAGAAAAATTACCAAAAATCACACAGCATAAAATAGGCATCCAGGCACACCAATGTACAAAAATCTCACCATCTTCAGTTCAGGAATCCTAGGTAAACCATATCGAACACCTTCTGTGTTAAACATTCAACCACATAAAAACCTTAGTCAAAAGGCATTGGAAAGATCCCACAAAGTTACCAAGCCCCTCTTCATCTCAAACCCTTGTCCCCATCACTAGCTCCTCTAGAAAAAGTCTCCTTGTGACCCTGTCAACCCAAACCCTAGTCATGCCAATGTCGGCATGCCCCTACTCCTCTCACTTTTTCCCTACCCTTTGCACACTTTGCTACTTCTATAGTTCCTTCTTTAGCCCTAGAGCATCTGTGACAACTTTATGTGCATGAATAAGCGACCAGGCGCGCCAAGACACCCCCATGCCAACTTGAGCGTGTGCTAGACATGCTTTGGACTTGCCTCGGGTGTGCACAGGACGCGCACCGATGGCAGACCCATGCCATCTTCGCTTAAGAGTAGCATTGTTGTGTCAGGTAGCGCCGTGGCCTCCCACTTGACCAAACCGGAGCAAGCCACCTTGCCATTCCCATCTGGACCCCACTCATCGTCGAGTTCACCATTCCCACGGCCGGCCTCGCCCCTCATCCTTGCTCGCCCTATATAAACTGACCCGAGCTCCCTAAATACCTCAACAGCTCTACCCTCTCCCCTCCACCCCGCATAAGCTATCAATTCCTCTCCAAGTCGCTCCTTCTCCCCCTCCGAGCAAGATCTCCACATCCACTGTCCTAACAATTCTGAGCAACACGAACCTCCCCAACTCAATTAAGCCGCACCCTCTTAATCCCCATCTCCTCTGCCACCTTAGCCTCCTATCAATTTCCCGAGGGCACCCCTACAGAGGAAAACCCTAAAACTCATCGGAGCAACCTCCGGTCACCGTCGTGTTGACCGCCCAAATGGCGAAGTACCCTCCTCCAACTGGCGGGCGGGCCCGACCCTTTTCTTTTATACCGAACCAGTACACGGGCTGAGGCCATCGACAGGTGGGCCTCTGACTTCCTTGGGCCCGGTAGCACAGTAAGTGGAGACGTATTCGAGTACGTCTCCAATCTTACCCATCTCTAGTAGCAGGCCTTCCGGTTCACTCCAGAGCCAGTTTTGTTCCGATTCGACTGGTTCGGGCTCTTCCCGGTCGGCTTTTGAAATCATTTTTCCGGTTCTAGGATTCTAAGATTATTCTCTACTCTTAGGTTCAAGATTACAATCATTGTTCTTTTGTTTTTCTAAGATTACAATCACCATTCTTTTGCTGAAAGTCGTAGGTAAGATTTTGAACAGGAGTTGAGAGTTTAGTATGCTAAAACTTTTGTGAACCTTATTATCCGTGTGCACCGCCTATCATATGAATGCAATAGGTATTAGGATCAACTAAGGAAGCGTCACCGTAAACTCGTACCAAGGCTCTTATCTCATGTGACAACCTACCCCTAGAAAATTCTAAGATCCATGATTCCAGAGCACTTTAACTTAGGGTATGCATAGTTCTATTTTTAATATCATCCCTGTAACCTAAGTAAGCTAACATTCTTCATGACTTGAGGTAGAACCCCCAATACCATGACTTCCTTCCACGAGATACCCCTATTTCATGCTATGCACGTAATGGCATAATATTAGAAATTTTATGAGGGAACTTTTTCTAAACTCTGTTACTCTAGGGACTCACTCAAATAAGGTGTCAAAATCATACTAACCCTAATAAGGAGAAGGACCCCGATATGTATATGTGCCCATGCATGTCGTACGAGAAATCTTCAACCTAACTTCAAACCCTAATAGTCCAAGCATGTTGCCTAGCTTAAAATCATGGCATGAGCATAAAATGTGCATTATTTGGGTCATATTTGGAGTTCCCGACATCATTATTTATTCGTCATTCTTTTTAAAACGTGTAGTTACGACGTACCAGATTCTTTCGAGGAAGATCTCGGGTTTCTGCAGAATCATTTCCAGGAGGAATACCAGTATCCCAACTTGCCAGGCAAGCATCCCTGCCTTGATCATGTTAAACCCTATATTTTAGGACATAATTATGTTGATTGCAAAACATGCATGCTATGTTGACACTACCCCTATGTTGTATTAGAATAGATACGACCTATTATTGCATGTCGATAATATCCTCTTCCTTGTCGCCTTAGAATTACCCCCTCTAGCGGTATGGTAACACCATCGGGAAACTAGGGTATAGTAGCTTATGCTAATGCTACCAGAAGGAAAACCAATTTTGGGTATATATGTATATACATATATATACTACGACATACTCATTCTTGTGTAGGATGGAACCTCGGGGAGGTGTCCATCATCCGGGAAAAACTGTTGTGAAAAGGTTTCTCCGACAAAACCCTAAATCAAAACCAGAGTTGATTTGGATCCAGGTGAGAGATATATGGTGGTGTCAGGAGGAAAGTTGTTGATCCAAGGATGCCTTAAGGAATCTAGTCCTGTGTGACTTGGGATTTATCAGAATCTAGCTCGAATCACTTAAGGACCGAATCTAAGTGCCACTCGGCCAAGTTTATATCATACGTCCACATGTCCTTTATGGGAAGGACTTGACCAAGTATTCTATTTGGTACTAGCGTACGAACCCGTACACGAAAGGTAGAAAGGGCAGAGAGTGAGTAGACTCAAGAGAGCCTTCTCGCGGTTTAGCGTAGGAAGTTGTTTGACACAAAGATAGGTCTGCATTGTGGCGTGGTTCAACAAGCAGTGCGAGAATGGCTCATCTGGCAGGTTCGTCGTTAGGGTTAGATGGAGGAAAAGTCATGTTGTGTAATCCCTGCCGGTACACCTCGTGAAGTGTACTCACCGGATCCTTGCAATAAAGGAGGATCACATCGTGTGGGTAAAGCCGTACAACCTCTATATAGAGTGTTAAAAATCTATTCGAATAGCCACGTCCTCGGTCATGGAAATAATTTGGTTTAAGCCACACCTAGGTTAGACTTGCTTTGATTTGAAAATATGGGTCATGGGTTTAAGGACGTGGGCATGATGTGCCCGCGGTGTGCGCTTTGAGCTACGGGCCGATAGTGGGTGCCGCAGAAGTATGCTTGAGGTTGTGCCAACGACGTCTTGGTATTAAAGCTCGGTGTGGAGCTGTGGGAGGCAGTAGCTGGTTTCTACACTACTACAGAATGGGCCATCCGAGACGGGCCGAAACAAGCATCCCAGACAGTTGGCCGCTCCGTCTGAAATCAGTGGTCTGTGATGATACAGTTCATCGCAGACGGGTGGGATACCCGTCTGCGATGACGGCTCATCCCAGATGGGCCTAAGCAACCATCCGTCTGCGATGACGACTCATCCTAGACGGGCCTAATAAACAACCCGTCTGCGATGACTGCTATCACAGACGGGCCGTTAAATCACCCATCTCGGATGACTGATATCACAGACGGTTTCAACTGTTGACCCGTCTGGGATGGGTGTGAGCAGAGGGCATGAAACTGCCTGTTTTGTGGCTAGCCTCAAGAATTGCTAGCCATGCCCTCTGAAACAGCACATTTATATTGCACAGACAGATTTATACATTCACAGACAGTGATACTGAAACAATCACATACTAAAAACAATCACATATTTATACATTCACAATTGGTAGCTAGATATATTCACAATTGCTAGCTACAAATGTTTCACACTGTTCAGAATTAAGAGTTCGCTGCTGCCAAGAATCGCATACTTCAATGTTTAAAGAAAGGCTTCAACAAAGTGCTAAGAACATAGATGAAAGACAATGCTACTCTGCTAAGCCACCACCATAGAACTCACCATCGGGATTGATGATTTGTGTATTGATGAAGAAGGCAAAAATCCCTCGAATGCGCTTGAGTTGACCTTCATCAAATGCGGTAGTTTCAATCTTCCACGCCTGTTGCTGTCATAAAATCAATAAGGACTCCAAAATTACAAAATGTAAACAAACTCAAAATAATACTTGCATTTGGGTATACCTCCTCAGCTAGTTTTCACCTAACGAAACCCGTGACAACCTCCATGTGGTAGGAAACGTAGAATCCACATAGGTTTGTCCCCTTGGGTTGTTGTTTGCACTAAAACAACAAACAAATATACGTTAGGTAAAAAGAATCTATTATGAAGCATGTCAATATGCTATATTAACATAGTAATGGATATATATGTACCGGAAAGTCAAATTTATGTCGTAGTTTGGACTCTTTGCCACTAATCCCTCCACGAGCTTTGTAATCGATGAACGCCTGGTCAAGTATGTCGCGAATCGGCCCAAAGTCCCATGAAGGATCTCGCGAGGAATCAAGGTATACAACCCTGTTCCATTTTGGTACAAGTACAACCAAAACCCAATGGTAGCTGCATATATATAGACATACTTCCAAATCAGCTTTGTGATACATGCATAATGGTGAAATTATAAGTATTGGATGCGATGCAACACTTACCCTGGGTTGTAGGGAAATACGATGTATCCTAGTCGATTCAGCGTGTGATGCGCTCTGAGAGGCAGGCTGGACTCGTAGTTTGATGTCCCACTTTGGCCACTAGATAAATGTGCCAACCGTCTGATGCAGCACCGTGATCTTGTCATTTGGTGGCATGGCAAGCAGGAGCTCCTTGAAACCTTCAACCACGTCATCCACATGCACCTTTTGAAAGTTTGGTACTATGGGGTAACCATGCAGTACAGTCCCCGCCTCCTTGGGATATGCAACCCCAAATGTAGCATCGAGGGAGACATCTCCGGCTACCCTTGCCAACAGCGTGCAAGGAGTCATCTCCTACAAAATTATTGAATACGTACCTTGTTGATTAAGTCCAAAGTTATGTACTTGCTATTATAAAAACCCTTTAAATGGCCCTCACCGAGATGGTATCACAGGGATATGTTTCACCCGGTTCTTCGGCGGATGCGCAGCTACTCCGAATATTTCCGGGGCTCGCCAAATCTATGTTAGCGAGTGCAAGTTGAGCTTTGAACTCCTCCTTAAATGCCTCAACCTGCCTCCTAACTTCCTCCTAAATACGCCTCTCCAAATCTTCGGAGTCTCTCGTAGTCGTTGTTGACTGAGTTCGACTCCTCTTAGTGGCCTTCCTCCTCTCGTACTGCTCCTCGGTCTCTGGGAATCCCTCTCTCCAAGGAACTGCAACCCCAACACCTCTTGTGCAACCTGGGTGCTCCGGGTTTCCCAGCGCTACGGTAAGGAGGTCTTTGGTCCTAGATGATTGTGCTTCTTCATCATCATCTAGTGACCCTTGCGAAGCTATCTGCACCTGCAATGATCACGCGCGCAAGTTAGGTTACAAATGATACTCGTATGGTTCCGAAGAATTGTGTGCACATAGTCATGTGTATTACCATGCGATCGACCACTTCTTGGTCAGCGGGGTTTGGAAATATAGCTGTACCACTCTGCGGATCTAACTTGGCATGTGCTCTGCACCAGGATGTGGCGCGGCCAACAACCATGCTGGGAAATGTGCGAGAGGTGGGCCCAATGACACCGAAATATTGGGATTTTGAACTTGAAGTAATCGAGCGCCCAAGTCTCCCCGATGAACCCATAGTAACAATGCTTATGACCGGCGAAATCGAAAGCATCGACCCGCACACCGCTGTTCTGATATGTGCTTTTTGCATCTTGAGCCTTCGTATAAAATGTGTATCCATTTATGTCATATCCTTGGTATGTCCGGACTGTAAAGTACGGTTTCTTTGACAACTATGTCAGCATTTCGTCTGATGATGACGTGGTGCTAATCTGGTCCTGGAACCATTGGTTGAATAGGGACATATGTTGTTTCTTGATCCAGGTTTAGGCCCTCCAATGGCAGAGGTAATACCCTACTCCTGCTGATTGTATTGTTGATCTTGTGCGAGAAAGGTTACAGAAAGATGGAGGATGCTCTTGTCTAGAGGTAGAAGACAATGCGTAAAAAGTCAAACCCCTTGCATGGGTGCCTTAGCCTTGTCTTATATAGGCTTTACATATGCCGACTCGGCCAGTCAGCCGAGCTATAGTAACTGCGTACTTTAGTTTGCATCTTTACTCTGTTTAACTCTCCGAGTAACGCCAGCCTTCACGCCAGTGAAACACTTGCCTTGATGAGGTCGTAACGCCAGTCTTGATGACACCCGGACGTTGCTTCCGTGTGGACTTCGCTTGGGCCTTCATCCGAGTGGGCCTTCGTGGGATTCCCCGGGCTTGTTGGGCCGACTCCCTGTGCTGGGCCTAGCCGGAGGGGTTCCCCTCGTCAGTAGCCCCCGAGTGCTTCAGGGTCTCGACACGGATGCCGGCTGGTGAGCAAGCTGCATATTCTCGAGTTGCTGGTGGAGAGACCTTGATGGACTCCCGAAATACCTAAAAAAAGGTTAAGTTTGTGCTAAGTGTGGGGAGTTTCGGTGATACCCGCGCTTTCCTGCTGGGGAAGTCGGTTGGTGGCCTTCCGGGAGGCGTATCATAAATTCCGAGTGAACCCGAAATAGTGTTTGGGCTTGTCCGAGTGGATTGTTGCCAGCTTGTGCCCGCAGGGGGGACGCTTTCGACCTTCAGCTTCGAAACCGAGTCCTCGAACTCCGGCATTGGGTTTCGAACTAGAAAACCATTTTGCGCCGCTGTGGCGTCTGGTTCTGGATCAGGGACCGCCTTGTGCCGCTGTGGATACCGGGTTCGTTCTTAGCTTGGGTGTTGCCGAGTGACCTGCAAAACCCTGTTGGGTTGGTCATCGATACCCCTTTTTGCAAATCTGATCTGCTTTCGAGTGATGCAGTTGGTATGCCTCGAAATTGTTTGGTGGAGTCGGCACAGCCTGTGACATGACTCAGTGAGCCGAGCCGACTTCAAACTGGCTCGGCGTCCGAGTGTGATTCGACTTGATCGAGTCGAACCTGGTCGAAGCCAGCTTGTGGTCACACGAAGTCGTCTTGACTGCACACAACGTCGTTTCGGCATTTAATGCATGTAGTCGGTTGGACAGAGCGCCTGCAGCGCTGCAGCACGATGATTTTGCCTCGAGTCCCATGCGAGGCATGCGCGAGACATCCGCTGCTACTGCGGTGACTTCACGGGGCGTCCGAAATGATGGTTTGTTATGATTGCGCCTCGAATCACGCGTGCGGTGCGTGCGGGATGGCTGCTGATGTAATGCTCGTTGGCCGGAATGCCTGGGACGATGGGTCATGGCGAAAAAGGCACCTCGAATCCCGTGGGATCTCGTGCGTGGGACGACGGTTGCCGTGGCGGTTTGCCACCACGTGTGGCGCATGACCGTCAGCGGTTCGCCTCCCTCTTCTATAAAAACAGGCGCGGGGCTGAAATAGTTTCCATCTGCCTTTGTCTTCCGCTCGCGCTAAAACCCCTTCGCCTCCAGAGCCCCGCCGCCGTGCACTGTCTCTTTCCTTCCCGAGAAAGTGCTCGATCTACCTTTCGACCATGTTGCGTGTCGCCAAGGGAAAGAAGATCGACACCGGCTCCTCTTCCGCCGCCGCGCTCCCTGATGACTGGAAGAAAGGCAACTGGGTCCCGTCAGTGGTGACCGACGACATCCTCGCCGGCCTCTCCACCGAGGGAATGCTGCCTCCACGTGCGATAAGCAATTGGAGGGCACCCTACCAGGAGCCGGGTCCTGCTCCGCATGATCACGAGTGGGTGCTGCTCATCCTGTTCATCGAGCGGCGATTATCACTGCCACCCCATGACTTCGTGCGAGGGCTTCTTCACTTCTACGGCCTTCAACTCCACCACCTCAGCCCCAATGGCATTTTGCACATCGCGTGTTTCATCACGCTGTACGAATGTTTTTTGGGAACCCGGCCTCACTGGGGGTTGTGGAAGAAGATGTTCGTCGTGAAGGCGCAGCTGGTCAAGGCTGGCGGGTGCCTTTCCATCTGCGGGGGAGCCGGCATCCAAGTGAAGTCCGGCGCCAAGTACTTCAAGCTGCAGTTCCCCGACACCGTGCGGAAGTGGCAAGACGGGTGGTTTTACTGCCCGGACGAGTGCACTCCGACTGCACAGGAGGGACTGCCGAAGTACATCGCGGGTCCGCCGGTGTGGCAGAAACGCTGGGGGCCCAAACCTTCTAGCGCGGAGATGCCGGAGATCGAGCGGCTCATGAGGAGGATCCAGCGACTCTAGGAGAAGGGGCTTACTGGAGTCGACCTCATCGTGAATTGGCTGAGTCGGCAGATCCAACCGCTGCAGGCCAGGGCGCACCCAATGTGGGAGTACTCGGGTGTGTCCGACTCGACCAGGGTGTCACCTGCAGAGCTCTCAGATTGCAATTTTATGGAGCTCCTCAAGAACTTAACTAAGGAGCGATCCGGACTCACCAGGGCACCACACGTGGTGCCTTACTCTACCGCCAACCCCCCGCTAACTGTAAGTATTTCATCATCCGAGTCAGGTCCTTTATGTTGTCATTTCTTTATTTCTTCTAAAACCGAGTCTTTGTTGCTCCCTGACTCTTCTTAACTTGAACTCCATGCCACCACTCCCCGAGCAAAGTCCGGCTCCAGAGGTGTTGGATGACATGGAAGTCGACGAAGATGCCCCTGAGGGCGGGGATCCGGAACAAGGGCGAGTTCCGGTCGACTCGGGGGACAAGTCAGAGGAAGAGGCCCCCCTAACCTTCAAACGAAGGCGCGCAGATGATGCCTCCGGCTCTGGGGCCTCGGAGCTCAGGTGGAGTCGACTCAGGCGGAGTCGGCCTCTAAGCGAGCGCGGGCCGAACCCTCCAGCCCCGCGGTGCAAGCCGCCGCCCTGCCGCCAAGCCGACTGCGCCCCAGTCGGCACCCACCAGTTCCTCCGGGGGTCCGTCCACCCCG
This sequence comes from Stipa capillata, assembly GCA_019208055.1. Classification (NCBI taxonomy): domain Eukaryota; kingdom Viridiplantae; phylum Streptophyta; class Magnoliopsida; order Poales; family Poaceae; genus Stipa; species Stipa capillata. The sequence goes on along the minus strand of JAGXJF010005529.1, from coordinate 37,512 downwards.
GAAAATGGTCCCCACGACCACCAGATACGCTTCTTTTGTTTTCTTTCACTTTTCAACTAAAGTAGGGAAGACGCTGAAGTCAGTTTGTGTTTTTTACATTGCAGAGTTCAACGGAAGCTCTCCGACAAAGGAGATTCCTAGCCCGGCGCCCCGACTCCAACACTGCCACCTCGGCTCCCCCGACTCCAATTTCAACTGCGCCCCGCACGTAGATGTCCACCGTATCCGTGGAGGCACCGGAGTTGAGTGAGGGAGCGAGGCCTGCCGTGTCCCCCGACTGCGGCTGCTCCCAACATGCCTCCGCCTGCCGCGCCCGTAGCGGAGACAGGAACCGGGCCAGTCGTGGTGCCGGCTGATGACCCGCCGCCTCCGCCGATTCCCGCTGCTGCGGCGACAACAGAGCCGGTGACCGCGACTGGTGCCGACTCCTCCGAGCCGGCAGGCAGGCCCGAGGGCCAGCCCACCACCGAGCCTTCACCGGTGGCAGAGCGAAGCCTGATGCTGGCTCCCGCGCCCGCGCCCGAAGAGACGGCTCCCGATTCGTCGAGCAGCCTTGTGCCCGTGCTGCTGCTGCCGAGCTGAAGCACGGAGGACCTGGCCGCGGCACAAAGGGCCACTGACCACGTCGCTGCCCTGAGCTCTAAGCTTAGGGAGTTTGCTGACGCGGCGAAGACCTTGGCGGACTCAGCCGATGTTTTAGAATCTTCTGTCGGGGTAAGTCTTCACATTCGATCTTTGCTTGATTTTTAACACTGGGAGCACGATCAGTGCACCCAGTGGGTGTAGCCCCCGAGTCTCGAGCTGACTGGTTGAGTCGGTTGGATACTTATTAACTCGGGTCATGCTGACCTGAAATTTCTCCTTGTCCAGGCTGCAGTCCGACTTGGCGGAAGCAGCCAAACCCTCGCGGAGAGGAACGCCTTCCTTGAGAAGGCATTGGCTGAAGAAAGGGCCAAGAGTCAGCAGCTCGAGGAGAAGCTCGCCACCATCGGGAGTAAGTATCCGAGCCATTAGCTTTTTTGCCTTAAGGTTTTGTTGGTTTTGACCTTCTCAAGTCGGCAGACGTCGAAGCCGAAAATGCCCGACTTCAGGAGGATCTGAAGGGCGTGATCCTGATGGTTAGAGTAAGAGAGATGCTCGATGCCAAAGTGGCCGAGTTTGACAACGAGCTGAGAGAAGCTCACGAAAACATGAAGACCGCCGTCCTGCTGCAGACAGAGCATCAGCAGCTGGTGGCGCATTATGACGGGATGAAGGCCGCGAACCACGAGCTCCAGGGGCAGGTTGACGGGCTCCTCTCAAATTTGACCGACTTGCGGAACCGGCATTCAGCTGACGTCGTCGAGTGGGAGAAGCGCGAGGGAGAGCTCATGGGGCATCTTAAAAAGGCCAATGAGACTCTACTCAGTAAGTCTTCGCGTCCTTTGTCAATTTTATGCATTTTCCAACTTCCTTGCCATAACCCGCACCCAGATGCTTGCCTAGAACTGGAGGAGCAGGCGGGGAAGGCGGCGCTCCAACTCCAAGCGCTGTCAGGCCCAGCACATGAAGCTCTTGACGCATTCTGGACACCTGAAATGATGTCCAGCTGTGTCGTCACTGTGGAGGACCGACTCCTCCAGGTAAAGAGCTTGGTGCAGAGCATGAAGTCGGCCTCGCAAGCCCTCTGCTCCACACTTTGGCCTGATGAAGAGGCGAGTTCCAACATCTTCGCCCTCGCCGACAAGCTCTCGCAAGGCTCGACAGAGGTGGAGAAGTGGAAGGAGTCGGTGGCTCATTCGGGAGCCGGCATGGCGCTGGCGATGGTGTTGGCACACCACCCCAATGCTGACGTCGATAGTACTTCTGCTGGAGCTCCACTCGACGCGAAGGGCAATCTGGTTGACCCCCTCAAGCTGCTTCCCCGAGTCCGCCGCGCCGCCAGTCGGATTGTCAAGTTCACTAACCTGGAGGAGCGCGTGGAGCCAGCTCCAGAAGAATAGAGCTATTATGTAATATCTCTCGGTATGTCGAGTAAGAAAGCTGTAAAAACTATGTTTTATTTTGAATTGAAATGCTGCCAATTTATTTTGCCCAAGTTATTTGGTTCGTTCGAATTTGTTTTTGCACCGAGTCGAATCTTTTCGCGTGCAGGCCGACCTTTAGCTTTTGCTCTTGCCAACCGGACAACCGGGTTGCGACTGTAGTTGGTGACGAAGAGTGGGCCTTAGGTACCGTACACGTTTACTTAGATGCTCGTGTAGAAACAAAGTTAGGGGATCCGAAATAACTTGTACCGAGTGATAAATCACCCAGTGGGTTGAGGTAGCCCCCGGGGGTTGCCCGGGAGTCAAGCCACTCAGTTTTTAAACGTAGCCCTCGGGGAGTGCCCAAGGGAACATAGTTGAACATGAAAAGAGACAAAAAGAGTCCAACATAAAAGTGTAGAAACAAAGTGCTTCCCGAGTGCCGCTAGAGGGAAAGAAATGTTTATTTATGATTAAACAATGAACTGCTGGAAGTACAAAGTTTAAGTGAAAAAAGGACGCAGCTGAGCAATGTTCCAAGTGTTTTTAGTGACTGCGCCGGTTGCCGGGTCCTCCAGTCGGTAGGCGCCGTTGTGTAGCACCTGGTTGATGATGAACGGGCCTTCCCAAGGCGGAGATAACTTTTGCATGCCCGCCTTATCTTGGATGAGTCGGAGGACCAAATCTCCTTTGTTAAAGACTCGGCCCCGAACTTGGTGACTGTGATAGCGGTGCAAGTTCTGTTGATAGATGGCCGAGCGTGAAAGAGCAAGTTCCCGCGCTTCCTCCAGGAGATCAAGATCATCCTGTCTTGCCGACTCGGCATCCTTTTCCATATATGCTGTGACTCGCGGGGAGTCGTGGAGGATGTCACTCGGCAGGACGGCTTCGGCTCCGTAAACTATGAAGAAAGGCGTGTAGCCAGTCGACCTATTTGGAGTAGTCCTTAAACTCCAGAGGACAGATGGAAGCTCGTCGATCCAGCAGCCGGCGGCCTGTTGTAACGGGACTAACAACCGAGGCTTGATGCCTTGAAGAATGAGTGCATTGGAGCACTCGACTTGGCCGTTGGACTGCGGATGGGCCACGAAGGCGAAGTCAATTCGGATTCCATGATCCTGGCAAAACTGGTGGAAGACTTCAGCGGTGAAGTTCTTGCCATTGTCGGTGATGATGCTATGAGGGATACCGAATCGGAAGATGACTCCCTTCATGAAGTTGACGGTAGTCCGACCATCAAGCTTCATGATAGGCTTGGCCTCAATCCACTTAGTGAATTTGTCCACCGCCACAAGGAGGTGAGTGAAACCCCCTCATGCTGTCTTGAGCGGACCCACCATGTCGAGCCCCCACACGGCAAAGGGCCACGTGATAGGGATGGTCTTGAGTGCGGTAGCCGGTATGTGTGATTGGCGGGCGTACCTCTGACATTCTTCGCAGGTTCGAACGAGTTCTTCTGCATCAGCATGGGCAGTGAGCCAGAAGAAACCATGGCGGAAAGCTTTGGCGACCAATGCCCGTGACGAAGCGTGGTGCCCATAAAGTCCCGAGTGGATTTCCTCGAGCAACGTTCGGCCTTCCTCCGGCGAGATGCAACACTGGAAGATTCTCGTGGTGCTGTGCTTGTAGAGCTCACCGTTAATGATGGTGTAAGCTTGAGCGCGGCACACAATGTGGCACGCTTCAGTCAGATCCTCCGGGAAGCTCCTTACGCAGAAGGTAAGCAAGGAACGGCTAAGTCCAGAGTGGTATAACCGCTAGGACGCCTTCCTAGGCTTGGTGGGCCAGTCCAAGGTCTTGCAACCCGACTTCAGATGACTCGGCTGCTGACTCCAGTTTAACGGATGGTTGGAAAAGTTGCTGAAGGAACACTCCAGGTGGCACCTTTTCACGAGCGGAGCCAATCCTGGCGAGGGAGTCGGCTGCCTCGTTGTCAGCTCGGTGAACATGATGAAGTTCGAGGCCTTTGAAATGACCTTCTAGCCGACGCACGGCAGCACAGTATGCCGCCATGGTGGGGTCCTTGGTGTCCCACGTCTTCATCAGTTGCTGCACCACCAGATCCGAGTCGCCACGGCAAAGGAGTCGGCGAATGCCGAGTGAGACTGCGATGCGCAAGCCATGCAGCAATGCCTCGTATTCTGCTACATTGTTGGAGGCGGCGAAGTGGATCTGCAGCACGTAATTTAGATTGTCGCCTTTGGGGGAGATGAGGACGACTCCAGCCCCCGTGCCCGCGAGCATCTTCGAGCCATCGAAGTACATGACCCAGTGCTCCGAGTGCACTTGAGTCGGAGGGGACTGACTTTTAGTCCACTCGATGATGAAGTCCACGAGAGCCTAAGACTTGATAGCCTTGCGGGGCTCGTAGCTGATGTCGTGACGCATGAGCTCAATTGCCCACTTAGCAACTCGGCCCGTGGCGTCCCTATTGTTGATGATGTCAGACAAAGGGGCATGGCTGACCACAGTAACCGAGTGGGCTTGGAAGTAGTGAACCAACTTCTGTGTTGCCAAGAACACGCCATAGACGAGTTTTTGGTAGTGCGGGTAGCACTGTTTCGACTCGGAGAGGACCTCTCTGACATAATAGACAGGTCACTGCATCTTCTATACTTGGCCTTCTTCTACATGTTCCACCACTAGGACAATGCTGACCACGTGGTTCGTGGCCACGATGTAGAGCAGCATGGGCTCTCCTTCCATTGGTGCAGCGAGAATTGGAGGCGTTGACAGAAGGCGCTTGAGGTCGTCGAAGGCTTTCTGAGCTTCACTGGTCCACTCAAAGGAGTCGGATTTCTTGAGGAGTCGGTAAAAAGGCAAAGCCTTCTCACCGAGTCGGGCAATGAACCGACTTAGTGCGGCTACGCACCCGGTTAGGCGCTAGACAGCCTTCAGATCCTTCGGTTTGCCCATCTTGATGATGGCATCAAGCTTGTCCGGGTTCACCTCGATTCCTCATTCGGAAATGATGAAGCTGAGCAGCTTCCCGGAAGGAACTCTGAAGACGCACTTCTCCAGATTAAGTTTCATGTCGAATCTCCTGAGATTGGCGAAGGTTTCAGCCAAGTCAGTCAAGAGATTTGCACTCTTTTTTGTCTTCACCACAATGTCATCAACGTAAGCTTGGACATTCCTGCCTATCTGGTCATGCAAACACTTCTGCATACAACACTGATATGTTGCGCCAGCATTTTTCAAACCAAAAGGCATGGTGATATAACAAAAAGCCCCAAACGGGGTAATGAAAGAAGTCTTTATTTGATCTGATTCTTTCATCTTAATTTGGTGATAGCCTGAATAGGCATCCAGAAAACATAAACGTTCACAACCGGCCGTGGAGTCGACGACTTGATCGACGCGAGGCAATGCGAACGGGTCCTTGGGGCATGCCTTGTTCAGGGACGTGTAGTCCACGCACATGCGCCAAGTTTTGTTCTTCTTAAGAACTAGGACTGGGTTTGCCAACCAGTCCAGGTGAAGAACTTCCTTGATGAACCCGGTTGCGAGGAGTCGGGTGATCTCTTCTCCAATAGCTTTACGCCGGTCTTTAGCAAAGCGGCGAAGAGATTGCTTGACCGGCTTCGCGTCTTTGGCGACGTTGAGGGAGTGCTCGGCGAACTTCCTAGGAACACCTGGCATGTCAGCTGGCTTCCATGCGAAGATGCTCCAATTCTCACGAAGGAAGTCGATGAGCACGCCTTCCTATTTAGCCTCAAGGTCAGTCCCGATCTGGACCGTCTTGGACAGATCCTCAGGGTGGACCTGGACACGTTTAGTGTCCTTGGCCGATTGGAAGGTGGACTCGGTCGCCGCCTTCTTGCTGGGTGAAGCTTGATCAGGGTCAATAGACCTTTGGATGCCTTCCAGCTCCTGAACCGCAATCATGGATTCGGCTATATCTGCACTGGCGATGTCGCACTCATTGGAGCGCTCGAAGTCGCTAGCGATGGTGATGACCCCCTTCGGACCCGGCATCTTCAGCTTGAGGTATGTATAGCATGGCCTAGCCATGAACTTGGCATAAGCCGGGCGGCCGAAGATCGCGTGGTAGGCGCTTTTGAAGTTGACTACCTCGAAGGTCAAGGTCTCGACCCGGAAGTTGTTCGGTTCGCCAAACACAACTTCTAGGGAGACCTGGCCCAAGGGCTTGGCGCACTTCCTAGGCACTATCCCATGGAAGGTGGTGCTGCTGGGATGGAGCTGGGACTCCGGGATCTGCATGTTCTTCAAAGTGTCCATGAAGATGATATTGATACTGGAGCCACCATCCATAAGGACCTTGCGAAGTTTAAATCCGCCGACTTGCAGATCTACCACCAGTGGGTGTTTGCCCGGGCGTGGGACACGATCTGGGTGGTCGAGTCGGCTGAATCCGACTGGCACCTTGGACCAGTCTAACCACTGGGGAACTGCTGGTACTGTCGCGTTCACCTCGCGACACCGCAGCTTCCAACCCCTTTTGGAGTCGGATCCCTGGAAGATCATAAGTACGCCCCTTTGCGGGGGATACTGCGCGGAGCCGCCACCCACAGCAGAGCCTCCTTCTCCACTGGCATCGGGCTCGGGTTGCTTTTCTTCCCGAAGGCGCTTCAGGAAGTTGCATTCCCGGGTTGAGTGGTCCGCTTGGTAGTCGGCAGTGCTGTGGAAGGAGCAAGGCTTATCGAGGATCTCCTCGAAGGTGAGCCTCGGCGCCTTGCGTTGCTGCCATGGGTGCTCCTTCTTCTAGCCACCCTCGCCGCACTGGGCACCGCGCTCAGCGGCCGCGACTAGGTCGGCTCCGCTGATCCCATCTCCGCCACCAGCTTTTCGCTTCTGGGGCGATTGTCGACACGCTTCCGACCTGAGTCGGTGGGGACTTTACGGCTTGAGGACTCGGCTTTTGACTTGCCCTTGTCCTCATACCGCATGGCTTCCTCTCCAGTCGCATATTTGCTAGCGACTTCCATTAGCCGGCCCATGGTCTGTATATTAGACTTGGCCAACTTGTGCTTCAGGAGTTCATACTTGACTCCTTGGGAGAAGGCCTGGATGGCCTGTGTCTCGGATACGTCCTCAATGGAGTTTCGCAGCCAAGTCCAACGCTGGATATAGTCGCGGACCGACTCTCCTTTTTCCTGGACGCAGAGCCACAGGTCCTGCGCATTCCCTGGTCCCTTGTAGGTGCCTTTGAAATTTTTGACGAAGGCCTCCTGGAGATCTCTCCAGTCGTAGATGCTATCTTCGGGCAGGCTATTAAGCCATGCCCGAGCCGACCCTTCAAGCATTAGGGGAAGGCTTCGGAGGGCGACACGCTCGTTGCCCTCTCTAATGTTGCATGCGACTAAGTAGTCAGCAAGCCAAGTTTCCGGCTTGGTAGTGCTGTCGTACTTGTCGACGCCGCTGGCGATCCGGAACCGATCTGGAAATGGCTTGGATCGGATCCGCCGGCTGAAACATAGCGGACCGGTGGAGGCCGAGCCGCCCGGCTGGTTAACCTCGTCACCGCGACGCTCAGCCCGCATCCTAGCCACCCAACGTCCCTCGATGTCATCACGAGCATCACGGACATTGTTTGCCCGGGCTCAGGGGGAGTCGGCTCGATGACACTCCGCCTGGAGTCGGTTGATCTCTTGGCGGGCATCAGAGCGGCTCGGCTGCGACGAGCCCACGGTGATGGGGCAACTCGGAGCCACTGAGGGCTGGCTCCGCGCGGATCCGGAGGCCAGTTGGTCGCTTACCGAAGCAGCCTCATTTTGCTGTTCCACCGCTGTCTTCATCAGGGTGACGACTCGGCGGTAGGTTTCTGCCGCAGGGCCGTCCACCGGAGGCGGGAGCGAGTCGGCCAATGTGGCAGCCGCGATGAGGTTATGGGCCGGTGTTTGGTAAACAGGGACACCGTCTTGCTCTCACCCAAAGAGAGGGGCACGGATGACTCGGCTCCTTTAGGCGGTTGAGGAAGCACGCCGGTTTGAACGTCGGCGTGAACCGTGAGGCTCATCATGTTGGCGCTCTCGTGCCTCGAGAGCTGCTCTCTCCTGATCAAGACACTCCCGCTCGGCCAGGATGGCCCGCCGAGATGCCTCCATGGCCCTCTCAGCCTCCGATTGCCGATCAATGGGCGTGAGCAGGTGCTCATCCATTGCCCTAGCCGCTGTGGCCGTCGTGCCTGCGATGTTCATGGCGCCGGGCGCAACCACGTACACCTCGGCCGAGGAGGTTCGGCTATGTGAACCCTCGTCCCCATCGGATTCAGAATCCAGGACGAGGAGGAGAGATTCAGAACCGACCATGCCAACGAGCTGTGAATGCTTCATGCCATTGCTTGGGGCGGATGGAGATCCCAGCAGGTGTCCGGGCTCTGGCTCCACCGTGGAACGGGGAAGCAGATCCTACAGGTTTAGCTGGCCGAAGGTGTCGGCCACAAAGCGAAGGCTTCCGAAGAGAAACTCCGTGCCTTCGGGGTGCACGGCGAAAGCAGTGGGCAACGGCGTGTCGCTGGCCATCAGCTTGCCATCAAAGCTGGAGAGGATCCCGCCTGGATCATGGCTCCAACACGCGCGTCCCCTACCTGGCGCGCCAACTGTCGCGGGGATTTCGCGGCAATATACATTTCTAGTAGGATTTGGGGAGCGCAAGTGGAAGATCTAAGTGGGTTCACACAAGAGATTTTACCCAGGTTTAGGCCCTCCAATGGCAGAGGTAATACCCTACTCCTGCTGATTGTATAGCTGATCTTGTGCGAGAAAGGTTACAGAAAGATGGAGGATGCTCTTGTCTAGAGGTAGAAGACAATGCGTAAAAAGTCTAACCCCTTGCATGGGTGCCCTAGCCTTGCCTTATATAGGCTTTACATATGCTGACTCAGCCAGTCGGCTGAGCTATAGTAACTGCGCACTTTAATTTGCGTCTTTACTCTGTTTAACTCTCCGAGTAACGCTAGCCTTCACGCCAGCGAAATGCTTGCCTTGATGAGGTTGTAACGCCAGTCTTGATGACACCCGGACATTGCTTCCGTGTGGGCTTCGCTTGGGCCTTCATCCGAGTGGGTCTTCGTGGGATTCCCCGGGCCTGTTGGGTTGACTCCTTGTGCTGGGCCTACCCGGAGGGGTTCCCCTCGTCACTTTAGAATTCCCATATATCTCTCGAACGGGTACATGCTTCGTAGGAACACAGGACCGCACATTTTGATCTCTCTAACTAGGTGAGTCATGAGGTGCGGCATGATATCAAAAAATGACGGGGGGGAAGTACATCTCAAGGCGACATAGGACAACCACGAGCCTTGCCTCTAGAGCATCCAGTTCAAGTATACTTATCATTTTTGTGATATTCTGTCGAAGAATTGACATAGCATTATGATTGTATCCCGGATATCACCAGGCAAAATCCCTCTAATAGCAATAGGAAGTATCTGCGTCATCAAAACGTGACAATCGTGAGACTTCATGCCAATTAATTTCAACTCCTGCATTGAAACTAGCTTCTTGATGTTGGCGCAGTACCCGCTTGGAACTTTCACATCGTGCAAGCACTGGCATAGCTCAATTTTCTCGGCTTTAGAGAGTGTGTAACATGCAGGTGGGAGGAAGGTTCTGCCTTTATCGGTTTCTATCGGAGCTAACTCAGGCCTGATGCCCAGTTTCACATAGTCTTGTCGTGCCTTCACGCCGTCCTTTGTTTTATCAGGGATATTCAGCAAGAGGCCAATTAGGTTGTCAAACACGTTCTTCTCTACGTGGATGACGTCAATACAGTGGCGAACATCTAGTTCTTTCCAGTAAGGCAAACCCCAAAATATTGATTTCTTTTTCCACAAACCCTTCATTAGTTTATGGCCCTTTCCAAGAACAACGTCAACATCTTTAACCATTCCGTATACCTGTCTCCTGGTTAAATGAGGTGGAGCCGATCCTTCTTCGATGGTTCCGTCGAACTCAGCAACCAACTTGCGGTAAGGATGATTTCGACACAAAAACCTACGGTGCCGCATGTATACGGTTTTGCGTGATTTCTCGAGGTACAAACTGGCCGTATCTTCCATGCATTGACCACAGGCTGTTGCTCCTTTAGTACTCTGGCCGGATAGGTTACCGTACGTAGGATAGTCATTGATGGTGCAAAATAGCAATCCTCGTAGGGTGAAGTTCTCTCTCTTGTCTACATCCCACGTCTCCACGCCTTCGTGCCACAATGTTTTCAGATCCTCCTTCATTAAAGACAGGTACGTATCTATGTCATTTTCGGGTTACTTCGGGCCTTTGATGAGCATGGCTAACATGATGTACTTCCTCTTCATGCACAACCAAGGAGGGAGGTTGTACATACAAAGAGCCACAGGCCAAGTGCTATGATGAGAGCTCATGTTTCCAAAGGGATTTATTCCATCCGTACTCATCCCAAACCGTACATTTCTAGAATCCGCACCAAAATTTAGGAATTTCCTGTCGATGTTTCTCCACTGGATGGAGTCCGTTGGGTGTCTAATCAAATCATTACGCCCCTCCGCGTGCCACCGCATTTTGATTGCATGTTCAGTATTTGCAAATAGAAGCTTCAGGCGAGGAATGATAGGAAGATACCATACAACCTTGGCCGGAATGCCGTTTGTCTCCTCATTGCCCTCGATGTCGTCGTCCGTAGCATTGTTGCGCTTCTTGTATCGGGAAATCTTACAAACCGGACATACATGTAGATTCTCGTACTCTTTATGGAAGAGGATGCAGTCGTTTTTGCAAGCATGTATTCTTTGTACATCCATTCCTAGCGGACAGAGAATCTTCTTAGCTTTGTATGTGTTTTTTGGCAACTCATTCCCGTCGGGAAGCATGTCTGCCAGGAGTTGTAAAAGTGCAGTAAAGCTTTTGTTAGACCAACCTCCGCTTGCCTTCAATTTGAGCAGTTCCAGAACAGCTGATAGTCGGGTATATTTCACCTTGCAACCATGGTACAATTGTCTCTCGGAGTCCTCCATTAGACCCAGAAATTTCTCGTATTGCCTGCCACCAAGGTCATTACCTTTAGCATCGCGCAGTATTTGCTCGAGATCGTTGTCATTGGTACGCATCTCGGCATCCTCTTCATCAGACTCAGAATCAACATCAACCTCCAGATTCAACTCTTCGCCACTCATTCCTTCATCGCTCCCCTCCATTTGTTCGCCATGATGGATCCAATTTGTATAACCAGCTATGAATCCCCTACGGATCAAATGATCTTGTAACTAGGTCGTGTTCATCAGCATCTTCTCATTCTTGCAGTCATAGCATAGACAACACACATGACCAGACTTCCTACTCGACATATCATCCTCAACCGCTCTTAAAAATTCGTTCACGCCACTGATATACTCACGGCTCACACGGTTCGCATCATACATCCATCTTCGATCCATCGACACTATGACATACATATAAACATATGTTGATTAATTAATTATCTATGTGATTTAAATGAAAAATTAAACTCATCGCTCTCTCTCACTTGTCCAATTATGCGCAAAACCATCCAAGCAAGAGCCATCCAAGCATGCATATATATTACATCTAAACCACAATTAATAAGCCATCCATCCATGCCTATACATCTATTAACCCTAATAGAACATAATTGCACTCTAGATCTAGGGTTAGAGAGCAATTAAACAAACTAGATAACCAAATCTACTAACCTATTGCCACATCAAAGCAATTAGCTCCTTCCAATCTTCTTCTCCTCCCCCAAAATCGCCTCAAAATCACCTCAGCCGCCGCCACCAGCCTGACAGACCTAGGAAACCCTAACAGGGGAGAACTGGTTCTGTTATATAGGTGAAGAAGTCATTCCAGACGGTTTAGCCACTTCAACCGCCTGTGATGCCCAACCACAAATGGGTGAAGAAAAGACCGTCTGCGATGTATTGCGACATCACAGACGGTTCCTTCAATGACCGTCTTTGATGTATCATCGCAGATGGTTCGATTAGAAGCCATCTGCGATAACTACTTACATCGCAGACGGGTTATACCTCGAACCGTCTGTGATGAGTCATGCCAAACGGTTCAGGTATTACCCGTCTGGATTGACATATCATCCAAGACTCTACGGTCCGGACGAAAATCATCGTAGACGCTGTCGTTTTCCTGCCCATCTGTAATGTGTGCTATCCTAGACGGGCTGTGGTAACCGTCTGCGATGTGCCGTCCAGGATGTGCCGTTCTGTAGTAGTGCTACCGTCTCGCTAAGTTTATCATTGGATGAGGTTTGTCAAAATGCTTTTCAATCTACTATCGTATTATTGACAAGAACTTACTTTTCGCGCTCAATATGCAACCTAGGCTAGTATGACTCCTTTAAAAATATGCCTTGCATGAATATAGCCGTTATACACCTCCTATGGGATTGCTTGCGAGTACATTTAATGTACTCACCTGACTTGTTGATTTGGCCAGACGAGGAGGAGAACTTCTCTGAAGACAATAACGACTACAAAGGTTAGGGCTTACCCTAGTCGGTTGCCTGTCAAGAATGGCATACTGATAGGCGTCTACCACGTGCATCTTGTTTTTCCGCTGTAGAACTCTTTGAATTCAGCTAATAGGCCACATGTGTAACCTAAAGACCTCGCCGGTCTATGTATCAGACTCTATATCGTTGTATGACTTTGATGTTCAAGACAACTTATGTGTACTGGCTATTGATCATGGGATCAATGCAGTAAATGCAAGGGTTTATCCAGTCCTTAAAACTGGGTACTCCACACTCCTCTTTATCAATGTCGTCTTGTCTAGCAAAGGGGGGAGGGTTACAAGACAAACAATCATAATCATAAACAAATTGATAATCGATCTCATAAATAAATTGGTTGCGTCAAAGATGGATGAACATCATGATGATTGATGGTACCAAAGATGGATGACCACCATAAATATAGAGAAAAATACATAGTTAGAACTAAACACCCCCGTAACCTTGATGGACTACTCACACATCATACAAATCAAAAAGAACGAATGAAATATTGAATCCATATACTAATGAATACAAAAGTACAAACCAATCTCAAGGTATTGATGATTGTTGATGAATTACAAGGAGTATCTAGCTATGGAGGCTTGTTGTAATAGGTGATCTATAGGTGCAATTCATGGTAGCGATGAAAATGGAAAACTAGGGTTTCTGGTGGGAGCCTCCTGATCTGTCTCGCCGCCTCTCTCTGCTATTTGCTATGAAGGAGGAACACCGAGGAAGGATTTTTCTCAAACCAAATCCCGTTTAAGTTCAAACCCTCTAATTATTTAATCCTATCAATAATTGAGTTGGCGGTAATGGTCCGTTTGTCATCTCACCTCCGCTCCACTAAAGGGGGTACCTCTCCATGGTTTCCACCATCTTGTTTAGAGTTTGCAAAATATGTCATATGGTTATATTATGGTTTTGCTATTCTTAATTTGCCTTATTTTTCTCTAACTCAAAGTTAGTTTATTTGGCCACAGATTTATATGGCGATTGATACTCCACATGATTGATTGATTTTATTATTTCCGTAGCAACACATGGGGAATTAGCTAGCTAAATCTATAAAGAATTACCTAGAAAATAGTTGGACAATAATTCCAAGAGGAAATAATTCAATACCTAGATGTAGGAAATTTATATATTTTTGAATTCTTTCCACCCCCATCCCAAATCTGAATTTGAATCAAGCCTAGATTCAAATCCAATCAACGTTCTTCTAACGAAATCAAAGAGGATTTAAGCTCCCAATCCAGCCAGTCAGGACTGAATCCATAGTCAAACCGGGCTTCATCGTACCCCTCTGTATGCAGCCATCCGGTCATCTGCTCACTCGACGTGCCACACGGGTGAGAGACCGATAGGTGGGCACTAGACCAACTTGTCATCCATCTGCCTTCGGCCTTACTCAGGCTGCCAGACGATGCGACAAAGGGCGGACCACCATTAGCCCATGGTTAGGAGCTGTCTGACAAAACCGCCAGCGCGGACACTAATGTATTTCATAAATTGTTAGAAAAATTGTTATGTAAGCTATATTTTCAAAGGTATCTTTAATGTCTTACTTTTACTTTCACATATAGATATGCGACCTATAGTTTTTGACTACATTTAATGTCTATACTCTTATTAGTCTGATAATATATAAAAATTTGTATGGATTATTTGGATTTTGCATAATAATTTTGGTTCACGATATCGACTTCATCACACGAAATATTTAGTATGTGGTTCGCCACTATACTCTCTCCATCCACACACCACAGTGTAAGGTACCAATTCTACCCCCCTCTCTCTCTCCCTTAGACTCCTCTCTTATCCCACACTATAGATGCTGTTAGACAATCTTTGGTATATTGAGTCACTATGGTTCAGAGACATGCCACCGCAGCATGTACAACAACTAGCATTTTCTTCTCTATTTTGTAAAGTTAATTCTTATCTGAAGTGGGATCGACTTGATAAATAGAAATGTAAGTGACCATCTCTTAACCTCTTGCAATCTGCAACTCCATGCCGATCCTTAACGTGCAATTTTAGGCAACCGCCGGGTAGTACGTTCAAGGGCTTTTGGATGTCAAAAGTCTGAAGATCAAGGGCTTAACATCTAAAAAAGAAAAAAAAGCTTGATGAGAACGAAGCAGGTGGAGAAATTCAGATGCATGGGTGCTTAGCATGGCAAACACGGTGGTGCACGACTGTGAGGAGCATGTTAGGGGGAGGAGGGGGGACTTGCGGTGTCTTGGTGATGGGGGTTTACTATGGAGCTGCATAATTTCTTGGGTTATCACATTATGTGAAGATCATATCAACAGAACATTTCCCCAAGCAATGCCTGGCACAACTCTTACAGTTTCAAGTATCGACAATCGCTCCTTCCTAAAATATCTTGACACAGCACACCAGCTAGTTGCTAGTTCTGGTTTATTAAAAATAGGGTAGCACTAATTTACGGTCAACCTGGGGCGGTGGATTTCGGCATCCCATTCCCACAGTCGGAACAACCCTCCAATTTCCCCCTTTTGGCATTGACCCCGCCACCATTATCCTAACAACCTTCCTCCCCTTCCAACTTTGTTCCTCTCCTCCTCGTCCACCTCCCTCTCTAGCGGCGACGTGGTTGCTGGTGTGTCGGTGAGCAACAAAGCTATCATTGCCGAAGGCATGCAAAAAAAATTCAACTAAATAAATCGTAGCTTTCAATTATGAAAAAATTAAGAGCTTTCAACCGCAGCTTCCAACTATAGGAATTGAGAGCTTTCAAATATGTGAATCAACTTTCAACTAGAAACACTAGCATCAAAAACTAGAAACATTCATTTCAACTCATTCAACCAGGAAACCAACATTTAGAATTACTGGCTTTCAACAAAAGCAGAATGAACTTTCAGAAATTTGAGCCCAACTTCTTGCTAATACAATACCAATTTCAGACTAATACACTACAAACTTTCCACTAATACCACTAATACCAAACTTTCGATCCAAGAAACTCAAGCTTTCAACAAACATTATACAACTTTTTCGTGGACAAGATCACACCTTTCTACCCAAAACACCAACAAGTCAGGGGAAATTCAAGGTAAAATGCAAAAATCTAGATCTTTCCCTCCCCTACCTCCTCCTCCTTAGCTAGCATTGGCACCCTTGGTGTGCCAACAAACGACATGAAAGCCGCGGCAACATCGGGCGTCACCGGTGACCCCAGCCCTATGGAGGCGGTGTCCCGACGACATCACGTGACGCAACTGGGTGGGGACAAAACATCCATAGCAACCCAGGCGGCGGTGAAGGATGCATCATCGGCTGGAGGAAGGATAGGGTGGGGGCTCGCTAGCTAAAGCAGAGGAGGGATATACTAAAGAGCAGACACGGCGGTGGGAGGAGAGAAGAATGAAAAGGTGGAAGAGATACGATGTCACGCTGTGGAATAAAGCAGAGAGGGGAAAATGGTGGAAATGGACCCTACACATTGGTAAAAATACGTTACTGTGTCGGTAACTGTATGAAAGGTTAAAGTCTTTCTAAAAAGAAGAGCTAGTTGCTAGTTTTTGGATTTCGAAACATATGCGATGATTTCCCACGTGTCGCCAAATACACTACAAGTCAGCACAAGATGGCCAAACTACATCCTGAAATCTCTGTATATGTTACGGAATCCATCCCACGGATGGGAGGTTATCCACATCGGTGGATAAGATATGCCAGGTGGCGTCACCCCAGTGGGGGAAATCACGCCCGGTGCCGGGAGCACTTGGCTGGAGATAATCCGCCCATCTCAGACTCCCATTTACACCTTATTTCGTCCTACACCTCACTCTCGCCATCTACTTACGCAGTTTGGCTGGCCGGAGCCACACGACCACAAGGAGCACCGACAACACAGCAGGCAGCAGCGGAGAGGGTCCAGGTCCTGAGCTCGCCGTCGCGATGGCAAGCACCAATATGGCGTCGGCCACCTCCAGATTCGTCCTGGCAGCGGGCATGCCCAGCAGCGGCGGCACCAGCAACGGTGGCGTGAGCAACCGCGTCAGCTTCGCCGCGTCCAACAGGCTCGGCAGGAGGCTCGTGGCTCGCGCCGAGGAGGAGCCAGCCACGCCGCCCACACCGCCACCGGCGGCAGCGGCCGAGACGGCGGAAGGCTCCGTGGCCACCAAGGAGCCCGCCAAGGCCAAGCCGCCGCCGATTGGCCCCAAGAGGGGAACCAAGGTACGTTAATTTCGAACATGTCGCGCGCGTGCGTACGTGCGCGGCTTCATTGTTAGTAACTTGGACAATCGTGAGCTCAGTTTTGCCTGCTTCCTCTCTGATCAGGTGAAGATCCTGAGGAGGGAGTCCTACTGGTACAACGGGACTGGATCCGTTGTCACGGTTGATCAGGTAAACGACTGGCCTTATCTTCTTGCAACGGAATGGTTCGGTGTTGCAACGAATTCGATCACCAATGGTATATATGCATGCTCATCATGCAGGACCCCAACACCCGTTACCCGGTGGTGGTGCGGTTCGCCAAGGTGAACTACGCCGGCGTGTCGACGAACAACTACGCGCTGGACGAGATCAAGGAGGTAAAATGAGGCAACCCAAACCTGCTGCCCCTGTGCTCCAGTGTTGGGTTGGTAGCTCGTTAAGTGAGGATGTGAGATGTTAGCCCCACAAATCCTGTGTGTAATAGTGTAACCTCTACGGTTATATGTATTTGCCTGCTTCCTTATGGACCTAATAATCTCCTCTTGTTTAAAATGATTGTATTTTCTTTTTTACTTTTGTAGATGCACATAAATTCGCTCTACTTTATTTTGTGCTCAATGGATCACTTGTTCATGTTAGCTACAGGCTACAGCAATACAACACTCATAGTGTTGCATAATTAGTCTCCATGGTATCATGTTCACTGCTAACTTTCATGACTAATACCGGGACTGCTTGATTTCACTAGTCACAATATCGAGATCGTGTAACGTAGGACCTACAGAAGAATATGTAAGAAAAAAATGATACCGATGTTTCCGAGATTCAGCTTAAGCCTACGTTCCGGGAGTCCTTCCGCAGGCACCCCTCCCTAGATATATTGGATACATGACGAATTCCACACCCATGAGAGCCGCCAGTTAGACAGCCCTCTCCACGCCGAGTTTGCCTCGAGTCTTACGGTTACATGCAATGGTACACCTTATTTATTGATACCAGGGTTACAACGTGTTCGACTCAAACATTGATTAATTTTATCCGTTAACTACACTATAAGTCCAACTGTAACCTAACTCGTCCATATATTCGACACAACCTCATCATATGAATAGAACAATAAAGTTCCCACATTAATATAAATGAAGTATTTATGCATATGTTTTCATTAGTTCTTCAACTTTAGCTGGTACGTACGTACAACGGAACTAATACTCGGAATGACGCTATGTGTTAGTGTGTTGCATGCTTGCATACCAGATTGAAATATTAGTCCTATACCGTGCGTCTGTATATATGGGCTAGCAACTTTTTGTTTGCTGCTCCCTGCCACCCATCCAGGACAAGCCGCAACCGCCGATTATGCTCCCAGCAATACAAAACGCATATCGACTGTGGGTATCGCACGTCAGCCGCAGCTGCGCAGTCCTTGCCTCACTCTCTCTTTCCCTTTTGCAAGTCGAGCTTAATTTACCCCCCAAATAATTGCTTCTAACTTCGTGGGATAAGCTCAGCAGATCAGCCCAGTACATGCGTGAAAAAAGATGACAACTACATTCGATCGCAAAGCAAGTAAAATAGTAAAACAAATCACTACTACAAGAACAGATCATCGCTCACGATTACAAAAGCACATCGCATATGGTTCTAGAGCCCGTCGCCGCAGACCGATCAGCCATGTGAAAGACACATTATACACGGTTCCAAAGACGAATGCGATGATAGGCACATCACATACGACTGCGCCCTTCAGCCTGTGTGCGATTAGTACCTGCATCGCACATGGCTGAACCAACCAAACCGTGTGCAATGACTGGATACATTACACACGGTCCCAAGGCTTGGACCGTGTGCAATGACTGGTCACATCGCACACGGTCATAACGTCTGGACTGTGTGCGTTGCTGGGCACATCGCACATAGTTCATGCCGCTGAATTGTGCGATGCTGGGCACATTGCCCACGACCATAATTTGGCCATGTGCAATGCAACAGTAACAATAAGAGGGAAATCATTAGGCAACAATATCATTTCACAGAATTCATCAGCTACATTCATCAGCCACATACATAGATTTCATCCATCAACAAAATACACGGATTTCATGCAAACACAAATAAAATAGATGGAGACCTCGATCACATAGATTTCACAGCCGACATATATAAATAAATAAATATCAGTTCACAGCCATTCACTTGGAAGCTATCTCTATCGCTTGTTGATCCCTGTTATATCTTCCATGTTTCTCAAAAATACCTTGAAAACCCAATTCCAATATTCGCTATTGATACATGAGATCTCTGAGAAAGTCCATCGCATCGAGAGTACCCTCTTCGCAGCTGCGACGAAATGAAAAAGGCTACCCGAAGATGCAACCTCAAGATTCTCGAAGTTCTTGACTCAACACTCCCGAAGAAGAAGTGATTGGGAACGCGAAGATTATGTTTGATCCGCATACCTATCCTCTCTTCCAACTAATCCGAATCTCGGGGTCGAGATTCTCGTAAGGGGGGTAGGTCTGTAACGTCCCTAAAGTTAATCCTATGTTAGTGTGCATCATGTGCATTTCATGACATGCATTTGCACTGAAACCTGAAAACGAGTAAGATTTTGAACTTTTACGAAAAGCCCTAACCAAACCCTAACTCGATAATATGGATAACACCTCGAAACTTATTTGGTTTTGCAAAGCCTCGAAATAACAAGCCCCGAGGAACCTTTCACCAAATCCACTTTTTGATCGAGCTAGAAAACCCTAGGTTTGAAATATCTGCAAGCTCGAAAGGTTATGCTGAGGGGGAAATCAACCGTTAAATTGAACTTTGGAATTAAGCTCTAGTTAGGAGTAGAGTTTGAAAGTTTAGGAGAGAATTTGGGGTTGGTTTGGAAAACCTATTTGAAATAGAACAAAACATTGTAACAATGCTTTGAAATTTGATATCAATTTTGAGAGAAACTTTGAAGTGGTTCTAAAGAATTTAAATCGGATCCAAGTCTGTTTTCGTATTTGCTTAAACACCCAAGCTAGGAAGTCAAACAAATGTAGAGGGCAGATCCCAAGGTTTCTTTTAAATTTGAATTGCAGAATCAGGAGCTCTAAATTGGTTTGAAATTGCAAACCCAAAAGTTCTAAAGCAAAATTTTAAAAGGAAACGAATAAAACCCTATTTTTTCCCCCTAGCCGAGCAGGCCTTCTCCATAGCCCATCTCCCTTCTCCCGCGGCCCACCTTCTCCCTCCCGGCCCGCTCCTGGCCTGCCCGACCGCCCCCTTCCCCTTCTTCCTCCCTCCCTCTCTCTATTCCGGCTGCCACCGCCGCCGCGTGGCACACGCCCCCTGCCACTCCCGCGCCACGCAGCCTCCCTCTCTCCCCCGCCTTAAGACCCCCCCTTCTCTCGGCTCCCTCGCCCTCCCCTTTCTTCTTCTCTTCCCGGAGCTCCCGACGCCGAGTTCCCCGCCGCTTGCTCACCATCCCGCCGTCGCCGGAGCTCCACACCGCCACCCCTCTCCCTCCCTTTTTTCTCTCGGCTCCACCGCCCCACTCGCCGCTCCACCCACCTCTCCCCACCTCGCCGCCCAGCCATTTCCACCGCCCCGAGCTCCTCGCCCCCTTCTCCATCAACTCCGCCGCCGAGCTCACTTCCCATCGCCGCCGCGCCTCGGTTCTTCACCCCGGTCGCCACCGCTCCGGTCCCCCTCCGCCTCCTCCAACTGCCTCGCCGCTGGAGCCCCTTCACCGCCCCTCCTCCGCCCTAACCCCTCGCCGCCGGCCCCGCTTGCCCGAAGCCCGAGCCCCTCCGTCGTGTCGCTTCCGTCTACCCCTAGCTCCGGCCACCGCCCCGTGCTCTCGCCGCCGTCGCGCCTCTCCACTTCGTCGCGCCGCTCGCCGTCGCTCCACCGTGCCCCGTCGCCGCCGCTCCCGGTGAGCCGCGCCTCCGCCCCGCCTCCTCCTTGCCGGCAGCAGCGCCACCCCGGTCGGCCGAGCCCAACGGTCGGTCCCGGCCGGCAGTTAGGGCATTAATGCCCCGTCATTAGCCGGTTAAGACACATTGAATCAGTGCATTAAAGCTAACTGTGTTTACTGCATATTTATGGCTAATCCGACATTATTAAAATGTGCATTTACTGTTTCGACAGCTTAATGATTGTCGTTAATGGGTAATCAGTGTAATTAATGTGCTGTTTAGATATGCTCTCACTGACATTTGGGTCCCACTCGTCAGAAAATTAAGAAAAGAATAAAGGAAAAAGAAAAGGATATGACAGCTGGGCCCCACTGTCATTGACCTCACCTCTGTTAACCAGAATTGACTAGAGGGGCCCACTGTCAGCCTCTAGGGTTGATTAGGGGTAATTGATAAAAGTATTTAATGTTTTAATATTAGTTTCTTTTCTGAGAAAAATACAACAAAAAGGGGAATTTAAATGGTTTAAGTCTTTTAAAATTCATAGAAAATGCATCGTAAGTCAGAAAAATGCAAATAATATATCAAAATGTTCAGAAAAATGAAATCTACTCAATCATGTCATGTTCATCCATGTTTGCATGCTAGGAAAGATGAAATTGGCTAAAAACTCAAATTAGGGTTTCCCCGAGTAGCCGGAAATCTTCGGGACGCAATTTCTCGAGCGTCCGGACTCCGATTAACCTGATTCCACTTGCATTAGCTTCGATTTTGCATCCTTTAGGACATGGCATACATTGCATTTCATGCCGATGCTCCGCATCATGGTATTTATCCTTTTGTCTGTTTGTTGGGTGTTTTCGTTCTTTCCGATAGGACCGGACCATCTCGACGAGTGCAACCGTGAGCAGGAATAGAACCTAATAGCGGATCAGCAAGGCAAGCAGCCCCCTTTGACCATCTTGAGGATAACCCATTATTTGCAACTTACTATTTGTTTTTAAAATCGTATTGCATGCGTTCCACTGATATTTTATGCTAAGTGTGAACCCTATCCGTTGCATGAAAACTTACCTTGTCGCTCAATCAACACCACCGACCCTCCCAACCTATTTAGAGTGAATTACTTGTTGTTGTAATATTGCTATTGTAGCTCACGATGCTTAGACCTGCTTAGTTGGGTAAACGTCGTAATTCCTGGGATGGCAGACAAAACACACTCTGGATGGGTTAGCGGATTTGGTGGGTGTTCACCGGGATGTGCTTAATAAACCTGACTAATATCAATCGGGCTTGGACGAGAGGCCATGCTCGGAGCATGGTGGGTTGCATCGTTCATCCCACAAGGACCGGTTTCCGGCGTACATTGACCCAAGATTTTGCGTACTACTACACGGGTGTATATGGGCCACCCCCGACCGAATAATTTGTCTAGACTTAGGTGATGAGCCGCATAGTTTGCCATTTCGTGATTTGGGTGCGTGGAAAACGAGAAGGGGTGTGGTGCAACAATATAGGAGTGAGGGTTACACACGGTCCGAGACCGGGGATGTATCACCTGACACAACTAGTGGGACCGCGCCGAAGTATCGGCCGAACTGTCCTTCACGGATTAGCCCATTAGGGCGGCTCATACCTAGGTCGAAAACATTGTAAAGGTCGTGTTCAACCACCTCTGCTAGCACACCTCGTGAAAGTGTGTACTCGGTAGCACTAAGAGACGGTTGATACGTGTAGGTAAAGATGTACACCCCTGCAGGGTTTAAACTATTCGAATAGCTGTGTCCGCGGTTATGGACAGCTTGGTAATTACCTGCGTCGAATTAGACAAGTATAACCCTAATCCAAAACTTGTCAACTCTAAGGACGTGGGTTAGCGATCGATTTCTCCCTGGTGGTCGAGAAAGGATCGAGGGTTTGCTGTGTTCAATGGTCTGCTTTAGGTTTATTATGCAGTTTCAGCTCATCTCTTTTGCAAAGTATTCCAGTAGACGGATTTCAATCTAATTACAGGTATTGTGAAAGATTAAATTAGCTTTTTGCAAAATAGTCCACAAATAGCCCCTTCTTGATACCTGATGCATCTAATACTACTTTCCCCTTGTAAGTCTTGCGGAGTACATTTTTGTACCCACCTTGCATTCATTGATAATTTGTGTGCAGAGGAAACCACTCCCGTAGCGGATGGTTTCTACGTTGAAATCGACTCCGGCATCGACTAGTCGCTGGTGATCCCGGGCAGTGGTCCTGCCCTGGGTTCGGTAGTTGGTTTGTGCTGCCGCCGCTTTCGGCCCTACCCTTAGGCTTCTCAGCCAACTTAATCTTCCGCTGTGTATTTCGCTTTCGCGTATATATATATGTTGTTAAGTTTCCGAACAACTAGTATTATTGCAGTTTCGGTCGTAGAGTCTCTGTGATGGTACTGGTTTGTTCTCCCCTGTGTCATGTGCAATGCGTGTATGATTGAAGTACGTGATGCAGGGAGGATTTCAGGTTTTATATCGTAGAGCTATGAAGTTTAGTCACCCCTGTGAAGCAACTCTCCACTGAGATGTTGGGAGCTATATCACCCTACTCCAGCCGTGCATTTATTTGCCGGGACGAGTTCGGGGTTGATGCTCCGGCTCAGTGGGAAAGAGTGAGGAGACTATATCGCCCTACTGCTCAGTGCATCAGTTTGCCAGAGTAAGCTTTGGGGTTGACGTCTCGGGCTATTCGGAGCCATATCACTCTACTCCTCTCGGGATTAATTCCGGAGAGTTGAGGTCGGGGTTGAAGCTCGACTTAGCGGGTGATTATTCCTAAAGCTCTCCGTTATGGAATCTGGGGTCTGACAGCCGGGGAAGGAGAAGAGGATCGAGGAGGTGGCTAGAGGTGGCATCTAGAGGAATGAAGAAATAGAGACATCAAAGAGATCGAGGCAGCGTGCGGTTCATTGGGGGGTCGGACTCTTCATGTTGCTCGCCGCATGTGAACCCGAGGCGGTTGCGGTCGCTATTGACTTAAGTGATATGACATCGCACATGGTTATCGAAAAAACCATCATTGATTCTCACAACATCGCACACAATCAGTCAGGAAAAAACCGTCACCGATGCTTCCTACCTCATCGCAAACGGACATTTACTGATGACCGTGTGCGATGTGCCCCACATCCCACACAGGCCGTTTTGCCCAGGCACATCGCACAAGGGTGTGATTTGGCGACGGTGTGCGATGTTTGCATCGCTTACGTTTGCACAGAACTGTGTGCAATGGAGGGTCTTAAAAGACCTGTTCTATAGTAGTGAATGCTTAGCAGCTACGAAATGGAACTAGGAGGCTATTCCTCATGGAGAGGATGCCTTCCTAATCACCTTCCCTTCACAGGAGGTTCTATCGCGCATGATTAACATTGATTACAAACTCAAGTCCCATGGCATGGTGTTGGAGTTTGGCGAGTGGAACCCTCGGTCTGAGATTTCACCTTCCTTCCATCTCAATGATGTTTGGGTGCAAGTCTCTGGTGTGCCACATGTTCTACGGCACTACCTGGAACTATGGGCCATTGGCATGGTCATCGGTGTCACTCAGGAGGTGGATATACAGTGCCTGCATAAGTGAGGCATTGTACATATCTACGTTGCAATCCTGAACATGAATTAGCTCCCGATGGAAACCGACATCGTCCTAGGTATCGCTGGGTATGAGATCGCTTTACCTAGGAGGATGAATCCTTCATGGGGGATGAGGAGGTCGCCGGTAATGACCTAATGGATAGGGACAAAGGTGTGGGAGACTAGTCCCACAACATGAAGGATGACCCCTAGGACCATTCTAGACATAAGCTTGCCAAGTATAACTCCTAAGGGTCTACGTCTGCTCCCATGGGGCAAGAAACTTCCATGTAGATTAATAAGACATGTGATCATTGTCAGGCCTTTTGCACTGAGTCCTCGATTTTCAACATCACCATGTAGCTCGTGCAGTTAGGGCGAGCTCGTACAAGCAGCAACCAATTCAAGAGGGTGCCGCGGTGGGTGCGACCACACCATAGGATGCGCTTGTGGACCCCCTGCCGCAAGTGGTTTCACAGGGTTCAGCTGAATCACTCGGTTCGCCTACTGAGCTGGATGGGTCCGCCAACTCAACTATCATGGCGGTTGATCTAGGCAGGATGGGTACCACGGTGGCTGAGTCCCTGCTGCACATCATGGTGCTACAACCTACTGCCGCGTCTGTCTCTATCGCAAGGTCCTCTACGGTAGTAAGGCTCGGTTTGGTGGCTGCTGCACCATAACTGTTGCCGTTTGCTTCACCAGCCTCAGTCTCACCTGTGGCTAGTATTATGGTAACAGCTGTGCCGGGGGTTGTGGTGCCGCACGGCATGCCGAGATGTCACTGGAGCTCCTACGTCGAAGTGAGCGAACTAATGTCACCGCTTCTCCCATGGCGTGCACGGTGGCGGATGAAGATATGATGCCCCGTGCCATGCGCCAGAGAGCCATTTGCAACCTCAACCAACTCTCGGTACACACGCCAATAATCAACAATCTTTCTTGTCATTTCCAGATTCTTGTATGTCTTCTTCAATTAATAGACTTGGGGTATCCCTAGGTAAAACTAGTAATGAAACTGAGTTTTCTATTAGTTCTATTAGGAAGTTGGAATTTGATAAGCTTGCAGTGGTACCTAAGGAAAATTCTAAGAGAGTTATTAACTTTGGTGACTTGGCTAATTGGTGTGACGAGGATGACAGAGCATGACTACGACAAGCCTTCGTTAAACAATTTGGGTGGAAAAATTGTAGAACAGGTGATGGATGAGTTGGATTTGGTCAATCTTTAGGTGACCTAAAAGCTATCTCTCGCAAATCCAATCTTTCTCTTCTAAGAAAAAAAAACTGGTCCTAAAAGAACAAAAGGCAAAATTACACAAAAGAAAAGGTGGTTCACGATGAGACGGATGTTCTGGAATAGCAGAGGTCTTGCAGACTTGGCTAAAAACAGATACATGTCTGAGTGTATGGCTAAACACCATTTGGATTTCGTGGCAATCCTTGAAACTGGCAAAAGTGCCTTCACAACAGCTGCCTTGGATCACTTATGCGGTGGTTGAGACTTTGTGTGGCATTGCCTTCATCCTACAGGATGCTTTGGTGGGATCCCTTTTGGGGTAAATTAATTGGTCACTGAAACCTGCTCAATTTCTAATGGGGAATATCATGTGAAATTCCATCTTTAGAATAAGTTAGACAATTGCATTTGGAGTCTTATGCCAGTATATGGTGTTGCACAAGACAATCTTAAGCCCGCTTTCCTAGCTAAGATGGTGCACATTTTTTTGCCATGACCATAATCATTTGTTGATACGAGGTGATTTAACATTCTCTGTCGTCGAAGTGAAAAAATAACGATTGATTTGAGAACCGACGGCTATTCCTGTTCAATGTTGTAGTTGACAGCTTGGATTTAAGGGAGATCAACTTATCGGGGTGTCAATTCACATGGGCAAGCTCGCATGACAGCCCAACCTTGGAGAAGCTGGATCAAGTGCTTATGTCTACACATTGGGAAACTAAATTTCCTTTGGTCTCGACAATGGCTCTTGACCATTCTCTGTCGGATCACACACCTCTACTATTGAACACCGGATCAATGGCCTATCAAGGAATTAATAAGCATTTCAAGTTTGAGCTTGGATGGCTAACTCATAATGGCTTCGTGGATATGGTGTCTACTATTTGGAGGGGTGAATCTAGCGGGGGCGAGGGACTCTCTGACGAAACGATGGAAAAATAAAATTCGTTCCCTATGACGATACCTTAGGGGGTGGGCCATTAACTTATCTAGAGAATATAAAAAGGAAAAACAATGCCTCATTTCTATAATGGATACCATTGATAAGAAAGGAAGAATAACTGTGCCGGCTGCTCAAGAAATCGAATTGAAACAACAACGGAATGAGTGTCTTGCTAGGTTATTGGCGAATAAGAGATCAAATGGTTCCAAAGAGCTAAGATCAAGTACGTAGTTGAAGGTAATAATAACACAGGTTGTTTCCATAAAATTGCTAATTGGAAACACCATAAGAAACAAATATTCCAACTTGAGGATGTTGATGGGTCAACAGTGGGTGAGGCACAACTAAAGTCTCATATCACCTCGTACTATACACTAACAGAAACTACAGGCACAAAAGTGTCACTAAAATAGCCTTTACCCTCAGGGATATTACCTCCATCGATGAACCGTCAGGAAAAGCTGTTAGGTCTAGCGTGACAGAGAAATGGAATTTGCCTGAGCGTTGACTGTCAGGGATGTTATCTGTGATGGCGTGTTCTGATGGTGACCGTCAGAGAAACAAATTGTCCGTCAGATTGTAGTTCTAGGGAAACCGAATAGTCATGAAGATGCACCATCAGGGAAATATATGTTGCGTCGATCACAACCTACAGGAAAATAGTATTTTCTGTCGGTTGTGTAAGAGTAATGTACATATTCCTGCCAAACCTTGGCCATCAGGGAAAATATCAACTCAGATTTCTACTTATTCCGGTCACGACTGAGCACCGTCAGGAAATTTCATGCAACCATATATCACAAAAAAACCATTTTGTACATATACATTCACAGGTTCAAAACATGGCACACATCCATAAGAGTACAACACTCACAGGTTCAAAGCATTGCACCACTACCATATATATATATATATATATGCATGAGTATTGGTAAGATGTCACCACTTCCAAGTCACCACAGATACCACCACTTACAAGTTACCTTTGACAGTGTGGTTTATACCCATCAGTGGTTGACGTGACTAGTCATCACTGACTAGTCAACACTGACTCCTTGAGTTATTTCTCATCAGTGGTATATGCCTACAGTATAAAAGCTGCCTCTTCTTCCCGTTTTCTTGGGTTTTCTCGATTCTAATTCTGAGTTGCAGCTGTTAACGAGAGCGGCGATTTAGTTAGAGGGATGGGTTGGATTGAAAGTGTCTTTTTGGATCTTTGAGTTGGAGGTTAGCCAAAGGTTAGTAGTGCTCTCCCTATATGCTTATATTTGTTTGGATCTTTGCTAATTAGTGCTCTCATGTTCATTAATTGTAGATAGGAAGTAAGTGAGGCATTAACTATAGAGGGAGGAAGTAGGGGGAGGCATTAATTTGTAGATCTACTATATTGGGAGGGGACCAAAACAAGGTAACTAATTTGTGCTAGTTAAGTAATATGTACATGATAGCTAGCTAGTTTGCTATAGGTAACTAAATAATTATGTGCTCTCATTTGAATTATTAGCGTATGTTCGATGGATCAAAGTTGGATGTACAGGGATGGTGCCACCCAAAGTTTTGTTGATGTTTTGAACAGGTTTCTTTGAGTCTCCCAAGAGAAAATGCGAGATGTGTTGTCCATGTCGCATATGCAATAATGAGCAGATGTTGCCGACCACAAGAGAGTTGCAATTACACTTGCTAACAAAGGGTTTCATGGATGGTTATACTTGTTGGACATATCACGACGAAGTGGCAGAAGAGGTTGTTGGTGAAGGGGTAGAAGTGGTTATTGGCGAACGGGTAGAAGTCGTTGACGATAGACATGAAGCTATTGAAGAAGAAGCTGATTCAGAATCATTGGATGAGGACATGGTTGACCAGATGGGGATTTAGATGAAATGCTACCTGACATGGAAGAGACGGCTAACCCTAATGCTGAAATAGAGTTCAACAAGTTCGTAGGATTGTTGGAATACTCGGAAGTACCCTTGTTTGCCGGTTGCAAACCGAAGAAGAAGCGATTGTCCGTGTTGCTAGAACTTCTAAAGCTCAAAGCAACCTATCACTGGGCCGCCACAAGCTTCACAAGGTTGTTGGCGCTCTTATTTGATGTTCTCCTAGAGGGGAACTCGTTGCCTACCTGCATGTACAAGGCCAAGAAGGTCATATGCCCTCTTGGATTGGACGTGCAAAAATTCCATGCATGTCCGAATGATTGCATTATATACCTGAAAGAGTATGTGGACCTGTACAGATGTCCGGTGTGCATGACATCCTGATACAAGCGGGCTAGAAATCAAGAAGATTATGATGAGGACGAGGACGAAGTGAAGGGGCCTCTTGCAAAGGTGTGCTAGTACCTTCTAGTCATTCCCCGTTTGAAACATTTATTTGCTAACAAGAAGAGGCTGCGCTGACGCGTTGGCACTCAGAGGGGTGAAAGGAAGATGGAATGATGAGACATCCTGCTGACACATGCCAATGGAGGACCATCGACAGATAATTTCCTGATTTTGGTGAGTATGGATGGAATCAATCCTTTCGGTAACATGAGCAGCAAACACAGAACATGACCCGTGCTCCTCTGAATTTACAACCTTCCTCCATAGTTGTGCGGAAGTACATGCACCTATCTGTGCTCATTCAAGGGGCTAAGCAACCTGAAAATGATATTGATGTGTACATATAACTAATGAAGGAAGAACTAGAGGCACTTTGGCACGAAGGGGCAGAGGTCTGTTACCGTCAATGATTATCCTGCGTACGGGAACTCGGCCGGCCAGACTGTCAAAGGGCACGAAGCATGTGTCACTTGCCAAGAAGAAAGAGTGAGTCAGTTCTTAGAGAAGTCAAAAAAAATCGTCTACATGGGTCCCCGGAGGTGGTTGGCCAAGAATGACCCATGGAGGCAATGCAAGGCTGGGGAAGAAATCTATGAGATTGTCAAAGATGTCGATATTCTGCCTAGAAAGACCCAAAAGCTAAGATGAGACATATGGAAAAGAAAATCGATATTTTGGGACATGCCTTCACAGAATGTTCTACATACCCGTCACTACATAGATGTCATGCACATTGAACAAAATGTTTGCAACAGCTTGATTGGTCTCTTACTCAATATTGCAGACAAGACAAAGGATGGTGTCAAGGCACGGCTTGACATGCAAGAAATGGGAATCAGACTGGAGCTATGGTCACAACAATATAAAGACAAAGAAGGGTGATGTGAAAGTCAAAATGCACCTCCCCCTGCTTGCTACACTCTGAGCAAAGCTGAGAAGTAGAAGTTTTGCAAGTGCCTTTATGGGGTAAAAGTTCCTTTGGGTTACTCAGTGAACATAAAGAAACTTATTTCCATGAAAGACTTGAAATTAATTGGTATGAAGTCTCATGACTGTCTTGTGATGATGACATAGATACTACCTGTTGCAATCAGTGGTCTCATGGAGTCAAGCGTCTGCGATACAGTAACAAACCTATGTAGCTTTTTTAACACGATCTCTCATAAGTCAATCCAATAGCCGGACCTCCTTCAGCACTGCATCGCCTCCTCTCTCCAAGGGCTGCTGCCGCCACCTCCGCCGGACCTCCTTCAACACCG
Organism: Stipa capillata; assembly: GCA_019208055.1. Taxonomy (NCBI): domain Eukaryota; kingdom Viridiplantae; phylum Streptophyta; class Magnoliopsida; order Poales; family Poaceae; genus Stipa; species Stipa capillata. Next base: position 7,573 of record JAGXJF010005529.1, on the reverse strand, counting down.
CGATGGAGAGTGAAGCCCATGACGCCACCCTATGCTCTGGCTCCCCAATGGCCACGGTGCCATCCCAAGCTCCGCCTCAAAATTCACCCCCAAGCTTCGGCCTCCCAAGCTCTGCCTCAAGCTTCGGATCCCCAAGCTCTACCCCAAGCTCCAGCCCCCCACTCTCCACCCAATTTCGTGCCTTCAATGCACCCTCCTCTCTTCTTTTAGATCTGTGATATGAATCAATGATTGGGAGTTACATCAATGAATTGGACTGATGATTGTTTCTTTTCCTCCATGAGTTCCAATTGGATATGATGACTTAGCTGACATAATGTAGCTGTAGTGCTTTAATTATACTTCAATGGATTTTTTTGTTTGCTATGCATTGCTCTGTAAAAATTCTAGTGAGTTCCAATGAGTTCCATTAATGAATTGGATTGATGACTGTCTCTTTGCCTCCATGAGTTCCATTTGACTATGATTACTTAGCTTACATAATGTAATTGTAGTGCTTTAATTGAACTTCAATGGATTTGCCATGTTTAGTACTTCAATAGGTTTCTCTAAAAGTTATTACTTATTTTCAAAATATCTTCTAGCTTGTCGGATGAGTCTCTTTCCCGTGACTTCAAGCCTGAGCCTGAAGCGGCAACGAGGCCAAAAAGAGTACAAAAATGAAGAACCGGTAATAAGTTGATTATGAAAATGCAAGTCATCACCGAGGTCGACCAAAATACAGTTGTCCCTATGAGACCATCGGGGTGGCGGGGAAGTTCAACAACACCTGCGAAGTTATAGTACGCTCACGCATTCCGATCACTATAATGGAATGGAGTAAAGTGCCCAAGACCGAGATAGAGGACATGGTGAAGACCCTTCTTGAGAAGTTTGTGGTCTCTGAAGTGGATGAGGAGAAAGTAAAACATGCGGTGGAGATCTCGATGGCTAATGCTCACAAGAACTAGTGGTACTATGCGAATAGGGACTATGTGCAGAAAGGCCTTACACCGTTCGATAAATGGAAATAGATAACACTAGAATAGTGGGCCAAGTACATTGCAGCAAGGAGCACTGAGGAGTTCATGGCGAAGAGTCAAAGGAACAAGGAGCTGTGCACGAAGAATAAATACAACCACCGCCTAGGCACTCGTGGGTATGGTAGGAAGAGCCTAGATTGGGAGAGGCAGGATGACACACTATGAGCGGCTGGGAAAGTAGCCCCGTTCGAAGACATTGAGGAGGTACGCGGTAGGTACTGGGTAAGAGGGTGAGTTGTAACTGACCTGGTTACGGGTGGATGTTACCTTCCCGAACCCTGAAGTTCAAGATGTGACCAATCGTCTACTACTACGTAAACCAACCCTTTCAATCCCTTATAATTAATTCGCTTCGATTACGCACCTAAAAATATGTTGCACCACCTCTGCCATAGGTACAATAGAGCTAGCAAGAATCCTCTCAAGAATTCGTCCAAAGCGAGAGGTGGCAAACTTCTCCCTTGATTGCTCTGGGAAACCCAAAGAAGACTAGATGTACGCGAGCCGTCGGCGTTGCGGCTAAATGGGGCACATTGTTCCCCCAATCCTTAGAGGGTGCTCGCTGAAGGAAGAGAAGCAAGCATGACTCTTTACTTCGAGGGATAACGGAGAAGGCGAGAGAAGAGACATGATAGGAGGTGATCGAGAAGATGATGAGATGGTCTAAAGAAGCGGGACGAGAGGCAGCAAGATAGGAGTTTGCCAAACTGTTAGGGCAGATCCTGCCCCTCCCTCCTTGTCCTGCCCAAGCTAGCCCCCACCATGTTCCTAGATGGAGTAGCTGCGCCTCAGCCAATGCTTCCAACGGGACATCTGAAGCACACCCCGGCCCGTCAACAACATCAATGTAATTTTGATTACCTCTATGAATCTTTCGTAAAAAGCCAAACTAGTGTAAGGACTCCAAGTGAAACTGTATTATTTTTTCAACAAGCGCCCACAAAGTGCAAACTTGTTTATCCAGCTCCCGGCAATTTGAATGTGAAGGTGGCACACAGCCAAGTGCATCCAGCTTCATCGGGGGCACTCGCTCACCATCTGCTTATACCGCAACACATGGCGAGGGTACAGGTGGACTCCGTAGTTCCCCAGTTTAGTGGCATGACAATCCCTATCCCCGAGAAGAGGATGCCACTATGCTTGGACTGTGTAACATCTTGATTTTTAGAGCTTTTTAAAAATCTTTCTATTCAAAATTCAGAGCAAGAAAATTTTGTTGTTTATTCCTGCATTAATTAAAATTGATTGGAATTTCACAAATTGGACCGGAATTAATTTGAATTAATGCAACTTGAGTTTGATTTTTTTTCAAACTTGGAATATGTCGCATGAAGTTTTCTCAGAGTTTGCAGAGTTCATTTCAAATTCAGAATCGATTTGTTGTTCTTATCCAACTCAAATTTGAGTCAAACTCTTCCCCTCACCCTCCTATAAATACCCCACCCCCTCCCACCTTTCCCCACACCCCCACAATCTTTTCCCATGAAACCCTAGCCCCCAACCCTCCCAAACAGCCGTCACCCCACTTTTTCTTCCCGTGTAGTTTCTGAACAGCACGCACCCCGTCGGTATTTTCACGATTCCTGTTGCCTCGAAAATCTTTTGGGAAATCCCTTTAGTGGGATTGTGGGAAAATTTCTCCTGCACCTCTCTGCAAAATTTGGTGAACATCCAATGGTGAAATCACCGGAAAGCTCCAAATACCAACGTGCTATTTGCACCCAGTGTTTTTGCGTGTCCATCTAGATTGGAACAACGTCGTCACTGCCTCGGACCTCCTTTCAAAGATCTGTTCAGTGAGATTGGGTCTAATGTTGTCAAGATCACCCTCATAAAATTTGAGGGCAGTCCAATAGTTCTATCTCTGGGAAACCGAAGTTCTTCGTGCTGCTGTCCACGTCTAGACATGATTACAGAAACAGTAGCTCGGCATTATCACCTTCTTTTCCGTTGATCCGTTGAGTCTATCATTAATCCCTTTGGTAAAATTGTACCTTAGGTATCTATAAACACCTCTGTAAAATCTCATGTTCATCCATGTAGCCGTTTGTCAGAAATCCATCCATCTTCGACATGCGGTCCATGGACGTACAGATTCAATCTGCACAATGTCTGATTTGTATGACCCATTTCCGTTGACTCGGTAAGTTTTTGCCAAAACCCTTTGGTAGGATGGTACCTCTATTTTTCTAGTTTCTAACCCAATTAGCTGATCATGATTTTGTTAAGCGAGCGTCACGCAGCAACCAAAACCGTCCGGTCTGTCTAGAACCAATCTATGACCAGTTCCGACCGTTTTGTGTTGCGAGCATTGCCACCACCCATATAGTTAGTCTCCTATCATCTTTTGGCACATCATGCCATTCTTTTCCACTATTATTTGTTATCCAAAATCATTTGTATCACCCTATGTTCATCTATAATGTTTTTCATCATTGTTTGATCACCAAATTAAATTGCATATTATGTTAGAATATAGTTTCATATATTTATATACTTAGTTCTTATATAGTCCTTGCTTCTATTTATGTAATGTTCATGCTTAGAATTCATCATGTGATCAATCATGTTTACTTCAATACTAGGTTTATTCATCCATATAGCTACATGTTGCATGTTTGTATAGTTGAATATAACATACGCATATAAAATATAATTCGGTTTTAATAGTTAGTAGACATGAGTTAGTTCAACATGTTAGTTCAATCTATTTTATATTGTGGATAATTTTTTTCATATTTAATAAGGTTCATATTGCATGATCTTATGCATGTTCACATATATTGTGTTATACAATATATAACCGAACCTAATATTCCATATAACCTATAATAGTAGAAGCATAATCTTACTAAGCTAATATTAATGTGACATATCATATGGTAGTTGATCTTTGTATAATGTACATCTACTAGCACGCATAAGATTATTTTGTATATGGCATAAGGTTGCTTACTAGCATGTTAGTGTCTTTAATCACATGTGATGATGATTGTGTAATAAACATGTTCTCAGTTGCACATCTACCTCTATCTCGCATGTGGACTGTCTTAATCCTTTCACATGCAGATACTATATCGTTTGATACCTTTATCCAATCATGCACATTGCTTCATGTAATGTAAACATGATTACTCTCGTTGAGATCAACTTCTCAACCCGTCTTATCTACATACCTATCCCGATGGATCCTATATGTCAACTAGTATTATGCTATTGACCAATAGATCACATCATCCATATCAGCTTCAGTGATCTTAGATATTATCTCGATGTCCAAGAGTCACCTGGATAGTCTCTCATCCTATCTCTTCACCTTTGTCCTTTGACACCTATCCGACCTTGCTAGCCCTATTCTTCTGGTATTTCCATTTGATATTTAATTTAGAGTTATATTCATTTGCTTTGTACTTTATTGCTGTTGTGATGAATAGGAAGTAACAACGTTGGGTAAAGGCAAGTTCCTGCAGAAGAAGACCAACTCATCAATGAAGGCATGCCCCCTTATTCTTGATCATGTTGATCCCTATTTGCAAAATCATTATATTTTGTGTTGTTTATAAATATGCATGCCGTTTTGTATTTAACAAATGTTTTAGTGTCAGTTCCAAAATGAACCATAAATCCATGTTACCATGCCTTGTTTTATCTAGAGTAGTCATTCAATTATTATTAGAAGTAGAAATGCTTAGCCCTGCAAAGTTTAGATAAAACTCTTTTTTTCCTCATCTGATGATGAGTATTATCGTGAATTATTTTTGGCTATCACTTGGTGATATGTTGGGCTCGTTGAGCTTTTTCTCTTCTATCTCTACTTCTGTCTAATATCTACTCTGGGTGAAACTTACCACCAAGGTGTGGGCGACAAATGGATTGATGTGGTGTTGTGATGAATTAACATGTGTTGTTATTTCAAGGGTTGGTGTTGGTATCGCCTACACCATAAGAAACTGAGTTGTGAATTTATGAAATTATGAACCAAGTGCAACCACAAGTCTATTATGGGCATGACTTGGCCAACTAATTTGTTGAAAGTTAGGTTGACACTACGGAGGGGAACGAAGCCAGGGATTCACCTGGTGAGGCAACTGCTAGTGATAGCTATCCTAGAGTTGGCCTAGTGGGTAGTGTCAACTAGGGGACAACATTGTAAAGGCCTCGTTGTAAGGGCTCGGTCACATTCCTCGGAAGAGTGTGAAACCCCGAGTTAATCTTACATCTTGTGGGTAAAGTGTACAACCTCTGCAGAGTGTTAAACCTAATCGATTAGTTGTGTCCACGGTCACGGACGGCATAACGTTCTGTTCATAATAAGGAATCTGTCTTCTTTCCATTCTTTCTTTTCCCTCTTTCTTATTCTCCCTCATGTCTCCCTTCTAATGCTTTTCCCTCTACCTGAAATCTTGGATGAGTATAGGCGACCAGGACCTATCGTTGGGATTAAGGCATCGACCTTGGTCAACTAGTGTTGGTTGTTGGAACCTTCACTACAAACCCTAGTTATTAAAACTATTTTGACCTCAAACAAATGTTTTGATCTCAAAACCTGCTTATGAAATTATTGTAGTATTTCAACTATTAAAATGCCATTTATGCAAAAGAGCCATAAAGCCTTCTCTTGTTTAAGCCTGCATGTAGTAGTAGGTTTCCCTAAAAAAAGGGCATGCTGGGTATGTGAAGTACTCATCGAGCATGTTGTTTGTTGGATGTGTTCAGATACCTATGAGGATGATGAAGACTATGAGGTGTCTGCTATGACAAGCTTGAGGACTAGGTCATGTGGCCTCTGTCGATTGCCTATGGCTGAGATGGAGACATCTACACTTTAACATTTCTTCTGTGTTTCTGAATGGTAAGGACATAAGTCCTAATTACTATGTAGCTATGTGGCTACTATTACTCCATTGTTTTATAACAAACTTCATGATGTGTTCAGTGGTATCAATTCACCTGTGTTCATCAGCTTACTCTCGGGTCCTCACAGACTGTGCTTACATGGGTTTATCATGTGGCCGAAGGCTCAAGTAATTCTAGAAGGGGACACTCCGGTCTCTCTTCGCACATCTCCGGGCAACCGCACTACATCAGGCCTGTCGACACCTTTGGCCTTGAGCCAAACTCATATTTTGTTTGAGCCGGACACCAATGACGATGTCCTCCAAGATTTCACGCCCGATCCCCGAAGGTAGTGGATCCACCATATAAAGAAAGGCACTCCAAGAAAAAACAGGATGTCGAAGGAGCCCGTCATCGCGCAACTGAAGACTAAGGACATAATACCTCTTGTTTAATCACGCAATGATCCAACTACAGCCGCCAAGGCTCCAAAGAAAAGAGAAACAAAATGAGGCAGCCGCAAAAGAATAGCGGACGATGATAGTGCCAGTAAGGCCTTGTCCTTTATGTCAACTCTGGCACCTACATAGAAGGATCGAACATGCACTCTTGGTCAGCCACTACTCACCGAGTCTGAACTACAGAGCCTGTCTTTAGAAGCAAGACAACTTCATGAACTATACATGGTACATTCAAATGACCCGGCTTGATATGTGGGGTCATCAAGCTCGAAGTGCCGGAATCTTACCATTTCTTTCAAGAGCTTGGTAGTCCTACATTTGACATCAACTTCGAAGACTTCTCTCTCTATAACCTCAAAAGACTCAACACTAACCTGATGATGGTATGGACACTTTTTGAGGCCTTAGAGGCCAAGCGCTTGCAAGTGAGCATTGGATTCATCAATCCCGTTATCTTGCACCATGAACAGTTGAAGCAGGATAAAGAGTCCATAACACAGTTCATTGCGAAGGCATGGGTGTCCAACTGCCCCCAAAAACTGTTCTCTCAACCCCAGCCATAGTTTTGTTTGTACTAATTTTGGATTCTACACTTGTCACATATTATTCTAATGTGAAATATATGTGTGCTTATATGTGTATATGATGATGTGTATATGTGTGCTTATGCCTCACAGCTAGGGCTACTGAGAGGCTGTGCAACTGGTTTTTTCAGAGGGCATGGCTAGCAAATCCTGAGGCTAGCCAGCAAAGCAGCTTCTAGCAGGGTGGCAATAATTCAGCACTAATAGGTGCCTAACCACTCCCGTCAGAGGTGACTTACTGTTGTCACCACTAATAACACTCCATTGACGGACGCTCTCCTGGATAAAGTCAGAACTAAATATGACCACTAAGGGGCGAATAATAGGTCACCGTTAGTGCTGAATATTTCCTAGTGAATTAATAGGTCACTGCTGACGAAACATCACTGACGTTGTTGGCGGAATGGGGCCTAGGGTACCCCTAACCGCCAGCGGAGGCCAACCAAATGACGCAGAGGGTGACGCATGGCGCTCCGGTCGCTGGGGCCTTGGGCCCCACCAGGATCGTCGTACGGAGCCCGCGGCCAATCCCAAGGAATCAGGGGTCCCCTCCCGAGCGCTCGGCATCTTGGTAGATGTGGGGCCCAGGGGAGCGCTCGGGGTCCGCCCCCCGAGCACTCTCCCTCGGGCTCCCCCTTCAAGGCGCCCCGAGCGGCCCCCCAGCGGGTGC